>CABFVZ010004147.1:0-28900 GCA_902151445.1 Timema monikensis
AGTGGCTAAGAGTATGTTCACCAGTATTTTCCTGAAACTATGGAAAAATAACTTGTTAAAATCAACCTCAGATAATTATTTTGTATTATGTGGATGTACTTTTCGAGCACACTGATTATATCAACACACGACTTACAAACTACCCTAATACTAGGCTGACAATTTACCAAAGATAAATCTCAGACCATCCCAATATCATACCTCTATCTCAGTTGGCTCACACTCTACCAACTGTGCTAAAGTGTTTAATTAATGCCAGTGAATTCGAACCCGGGTCCGATTAGAAACGGTGGCAAAATGTAAATGCGAGTGTAAAATATTAAACTGCTCAGCCACCCACCTCTGTGGGTAGCTGGTTTCTTAATTCAAAAGCATAGTGTAGTAAAATTTGGAGTTACATATAAAATGTATTCTCAAATTTTTAACATTGTCTCGGCAAGTACAATAAAACCTTGTTTATTAAACTATAACTACAATCGAAGATGAGTATAATGAATGTTTAAGTGGCTGAACCTTGTATTTTGTGAAACCAATATCAATTATGATGTGGATGGGATGAACTAACGCTTCAGTTCTCAATGCTATAACATTACTCTGCTCTTCAAGACTGGACAGAGCTTCAAGTGAACTACACCTTCAACTTCAAAATGCTACCACACATAAATGGGTGGCGCTATTGGCCCATAGTTGTTGTTCTTTTCAAAAATAAAGTTGAGCTTTTCTTATCATTTCTTAAACATAATGTACCTAAACAAAATCAAAAGAAAAAAGTTTCTAACAAGTCAACTTTTTCATGTTTTACTTTAAATATTTCAGGAGGTATAATACGTTTTAATTTCTTTTTAGCATTATATTATAGATATTCCTTTCAGACTCTGCAGATGTTGCTTATAACAATTATAACAGCCACCATAAAATTACTGGCTTTTCCACACAATTGGAACAAGACTTATGACGTGATACATTTGGAACCTCATGAAACTTTGACACTATGCATTTTTTCGTATTTTGAAAAAATAGTGATTTAAAAACATTTATGGTGGTTTAAATTTATTTCACAAGATCCATAAATGTATGTTTATTAATATGCTATGCTTATTTATAGAAATGACATTCAAATGTAAGATACAAAATGGCAACTCTGCTTGGTAGAAAAAGGACAGCGCTAACGGAGAGACCAATGGGTTGGAAAGAGATGGTAATAGTCCATAAGAGTCTGTACTGCAATTTAAGAGTGGAACAGCCTATAGGTATAGATTTTGGTTGACATTAATGTATTTATTAGATATTGATGGACTGCTCAAATTATAGATCTATCACTCTTCCTAAGCTTGCACATATGTTGGATTTCAATTTTCCCTAGTATTAAATTTTTTTCAACTTGTTCTTGCCAGTGTTTGGCATTCAACACCTTAGAGCAGTGGCTCCCAATCAAACGTGCTATAGTGGTTAATGAAAGCTATTTTGGGATTTAAAAATGTTTTTCTTCTAGTTTTTGAGAACAAAAGAATTTGTGAAGAAAATAGCTATAAGCCCAAGAATTCCGGTAAAATTTAATCATACTAATAATAACAATCATATACGCCAAAGATATACTCTGTGCCCTGCTAGTTAGTTTATAGTTCCCACTTCCCATCTCTAGAATGCATAGTTGTACAGCGATGTAATAATAATGACCACAATTTTATCTTCGTCGAAATCACTCCTAGTAAACATTTCCACTTCACTTTCTTAAACCTCAATAAATTTACTGATATGTAATAAATCATTTTGATCTTCATCACTTAAAAGTTTAGCACCTTTATTAGGATCTGCCATTTTATTTACTAACGTGAATTCAACTACTTCAAAACCACACTTGCTATATATAGGTTATTGAGAAGAGTGTGTGGACAGATGTCCATATTAGCAAAGGCCAGAGCTTTGAGCTAGAAGCAAGAACTGTGTACGGGGTGTGGCTACTTATTAACTGGAATAATTTTATTGCCATTTACCTGAGGTCTGAGCAACAACCAGCACGGTCAGATATTGATATTTGTCCTTTTCTCCCTCTACCTTCCAAATTTCAAGGTTGTGCGACCAACAGTTCAGCCGTAGCCTTTGTTCGAAGTGGGCCATGTACCTTAGCTCTGTCGGAATTATGTTGAGTGTAAAAGGTGAGCAGCGTGTCAGCGTGAAGTTTCTTGTAAAATTTGGGAAATCCGCTACATAAATGTACAATTTGCTAAAGGAAATTTATGGTGATCATTATCTCATACTCAAGTGTTCGATTGGTTTAAAAAAATTTAAGGAGAGGAGGAAAGAGATTGAAGACGATCAACGCTGTGGCCATCCTTGCACATCTAAACCAGATGTTAATATTGAAAAAATGAGTGAAATTTCTCGAAAAAATCAATGACTGAGCATTCGAGTAATTGCTGACTTAGTTAATATCGATGATGAAATTGTTCTACAAATTTTACATGAAAAATTTACACATGGAAAAAGTTTGCTCTGAAATGGTGCCAAAACTGCTTACTTCTGAGCAAAAGGAAACTTGAATGAAAATTTGTGCTGATGTGCTGACATCCTTCATAACATTGAAAATGATCCAAACATTTTAGAAAACGTGATAACTTGTGATGAATCATGGTTTTTTCAGTTTGACCCTGAAACTAAGCACCAATCCATGCATTGGAAGAGTCCCAGTTTACTGAGACAAAAGAAAGCACGGATGAGCAAGTCATAATTCAAAGCAATGATGATAGTTTTTTTTATATCCGAGGAATTGTTCACAATGATTGGGTTTGGATACCTGAAGGTCAGTCTGTTAACCAGGTTTACTATAATGAGGTTTTGACAACCCTTCATGAATGCATAAGAAGAAGAAGACCTGCAATGTGGAAGAACGGCTCATGGATTCTTCATCAGGACAACGCATCAGCACAGAAAGCACTATGTATACAGTGGTTTTTGGTGAAGCACATGATTCCGGTGTTGGAACATCCACCTTACTCACCTGATCTAGCCCCTTGGGACTTTTTTCTGTTCCCGAAGCTCAAGTCTGCACTAAAAGGAACCTGTTTTGAGTTTGTTGATGCTGTAAAGGAAAAAGCGACAAAGCTCACAAACAGCCTCTCAGAAAAAGACCTGAAACATTGTTTCCGACAGTGGAAGATTTGTATAGTGAGGTGTAGGGATCGGGGAAGGGACTACATTGAAGGTGATAACATGTCCATTGAGTGAGTAATTTTGTAAATACACTTTTTTAGAACATCATTCCTGTTATTTAATAGCCAAAGTTCGTATAAAGGTCAAAAACCACATAAGTTCATAGACTTATTTAATGAGTAGGAGTGAGAATTTTTAAACAGCATGACACGTTATTGTGTAATAGCTTATACAAACTGCTTGCTTATATGACAATTTATTACTTAACATCATTTGCGTAGTTAATGATGTATCTACTTATGTAAATATGGTACATTAAAAAACTATAACCTAGTTTATTATAATTTCAAGAAGCTGATACATTTAATTTTATATTATTCACTTTTTAAATTTGATTAACCTAATCTAATTTCCCTTGCGTTGTTTTGTTTTATATTTTAAGGGTCGATGATTGGTTTATTTTAGCACTGCATAAAATAAACTTGTGTACTAATATTTAAATACTATTTTTCATATTAATAAAACAATCTGACAACTTAGCTCAGTTGGTAGCACGTCTATCTACTAAGCTAAGGGTCTCGGGTTCGATTCTCAGCATGGCTGAATTAATTTTAACTAGTGAAATGTGGGTTTACCCTTCCACAGTGATTAATTAACAGCTGGGGACTGGAGGTTGTGCCTGTCCTGGTCTTAAATTAGATTTTAAGGTACATGAAGCTACAACAGGCCTAGCAAGCCGGTAGTGGAAAATATATGTCTTGAATAAAAAATTGCCACAGGCAGGCAGCAAACAATACTGGATTAAGACTGAATTAATAAAACAAATCAATTATTTCGAATAACTATGCAGAAAGGAAGCGTTACAACATATTCAGTGCCCGGTCCGTGATGGCGTACCTACCAACTTTTTTCTCTCAAACAAGCTCTCCTAAAAATCTACCTTCCAACCAAATACGGCACAAACCACTCGAGGTGGCCATTTTGCTTGCACCAGCTAGCCTCTACCCGATAGAAGTTTGTGTTTCCTTAAAATACTATCATTACATGGCAATAATATCACTAATTTCCCTTACTATACAAGGGAATATGAAATTGATGCCTCAAAGCAATTTTAGTCCTGTTAAATTCTAATGATAATGGTAATAGTAATAAAATGTTTGATATAGTTTCTTTAAAAAGGTACCAGAACAAAGATCCAACGGAAAAATGTCCAAAGGTTCGTTAACCTCTGCTTGGTTCTTACTGTTTCTGACTCATCTCAGATGGATACATTTTCCAAGCATTGGCCAAACCATTGTGTTCTTACCAGGTGTATGTGCTTTTGGTTTTAGGAATAAATGAAGATGATGATGAAACAGTTCAAATGATCAAGGAACTGCTGGACACCAGAATTCGACCAACTGTACAAGAGGATGGTGGGGATATTGTTTTCATCGTAAGTAGATTTTTTAGATATTTCTCAATAAATATAGTGTCTAGTTGGTGTCAATGCACGCACTACACCTGGAAATTAAATTCGTTTAAACATCACCCAAGTTCAAACACACACACGCACACAATACGCCCAAATATACTATGGGCTAGAATATAATATGACCCTAAAGTTTTGAGGTATTCTACATGAAAAATTAATGGTCTCAAAGATAATATGACTTGACATGACGGGATCAAAAGTAAAAACTTAACAACTCTTAAACACGTTTTTTAAAGTAAAAGTTATGTGATAGTAAAATTAACTCAATTATTATTTAAAGCTACCGGTCCTCGCTCCCTTGTGGATCTGCCATAGATGATTTTTTTACAAACTAACACCGACCTACTGAATGAACAGTTGTCTGACACTGAAGGATAGAAATATTAGACACGCGAGGCCCGGCAACACTGAAGGGGAGTAGGGGGGAGACCTGAGCTTTCCACCTCACCTGTCATTACAATGCCACACTTCTCTAATTCACCTTTTTTTTTGCATAAGTCTATTAGAGTACCTATATTAATAGAAACCCTTACTGGCTAGTCAATACAGTCCCAGCATGCTACAAGATAAGATCTCTTTAAGAATCTGTCATTTTACTCAATGAAAAATGTTAGGCTGCACATATTATAGTATGAGTACAGTTTTTAGAAGGGCATTTTTAAGGGGAAAACATCACATTATATTCAGGACAATATGGTATACCCATCCATAAACTGTGTGTATATATATATGTGTGTATATATGTGTGTATATATATGTGTGTGTGTGTATATGTATGTATATATATGTATATGTATATGTATATGTAATTAATATTTAGCACCGCATCTTACTACCCGTTCGGGTTATACGCTTTAAGTACTAATTACGCTAATGGATTAGGAATTGGGAAGGTTGAATTAGAGGAAGTGAACCCGCATTTGCGTGGAGGGAGAGTGGAAAACCATTTAGGAAAAACCCCTCCCAGTTCACCCGACCGAGACTCGAACCTCGATCTCCCTGTCCTCAGCAGTCGAGCTCAACACGACAAGTGAGTTAGCCAACTACGCCACCAAGGCAGGTGTGTATATATGTATATGTATATGTATATATGTGTGTGTGTGGAGAGAGAGAGAGAGAGAGAGAGAGAGAGAGAGAGAGCGCAAAGTAATAAGAAAATGTTGACCTATAATATTAATATAATTGAAGGGTGGAAATGTCAAAAATAACATTTTACATGAGAGATAAAAACGTTCTTGGATTAAACGGGGTTTTTTTGTCCGGGAAAAAAAATTCTTGGTACACCATAGTATACAATTAATGCGTAACTCAAAATAGTTAAATATTGAAACATAATTTAAAAAATATATAATAGCTAAGAACATTTTAAGTGCCCTATATACTTAACCTAAGCTCTTATATATAGGCTACCATCTGTTCTAAGTACCTTTAGAAACATTGGAAGATAAAAATAAACAATCTTGAAAACAAACTTAAATGTATTATAATTTTACAAAATTGTCATAAAATTGTTTGAACAATTAGATGGTTAAGATTCAATGTTTACATGGAATATTTTTTATCGTACTGTGCAGGTAAAACAAGTAAATATCTTTTTTTATCAGCTGATAACATATGTTTATTTATCGGAAGTTTTCCTGCATGTTATAATTCAAATTGGGTCACCACTTTTTTCCAATACTCACTTTCATTGTAGGCAACTCGGAAGTAACCTTTATCATGGAACAAGTATAAATTAGTTATTTTGTAGTGTTAAGAATACGTTCTTCAGCAACAGTTTTGAAAGAATGAAAGTCAGATTCTTTAATGTGAATCACATGGAAGGGGTTATTTAGCTTTGCCTCCCTCACCATTTGTTGGAGATGTGAGGGGACGACATTATTTGTTACTTTTCGCCTATTTTATATAACCGCAAAATCCCTATCACATGATATAAAAGTGTGCCAACTACTAAAAACCTTTAGTGTAATTTGTTTGAAATCCATTGCATTTAACAGAAACCTCATTTAAAAAAAATCATTGTTTTATTTTTATTCTGACTGGCAGTTCTCAGAGCAGATAATCAAATTGTCGGAGTTTATAAAACCTTGATCAAATTACCGACATTATTCATGAAGTAATTTCTGAACTTCCCCTAAGAGCAATAGTTTCATCCCACATACACATATAGTGTTGTTATCACTGAGATGTACTCCGAAGTTGTAGAACCTCAACACCTTCTCAAACCCTCCTTTCTCTTTTTATACATTTGCACCCTTTAACATTTACCATTTAATACAAAACTTAGCCTTTCCTTGATACCCCAAGGCCACTCCCTCTCCACTTTGTCTCACTCAGGCCCAGGAATCCATTTTCCTTTCATCTATTAGGTCCACAATCTCCTACATACTTTGTCAGTGTTCCAATAGCCAGACTCCCTATTTGCAGTTTATGGTTGTCAACATTTTTACAATCCAGCATTTTATTTTATTTTTACGAGTACTTTGGTTTGTTTCGGCCACAGGCTTACTACGCCTGTCGTGGCCTTCACCTAAATAGAGGGGAATTGGCTTATAGATTCTCAGGTAGACCTTCTCTTGGTGGTTACCTTCCTTAACAGAGTCTATGAGTGCTTATGATGACTTAGCTCATCATCACCAACCCTCTCACTCTCAGCCAACTGGCCAAACCCTGTTCCAAGCTTGTTGGTTTTGGCCCTGACCGGTCTCCTGTCTCCCATCTGCACCCGACCTGCTATCCTTTGGGGTTCAACCCAACAACCACTATGTTACTCAGATCCTGGTATACACCACTTAGCGATTAAATCAGAATTCTGTAGTAGAGGCATAATAATATATAAAATAAAATATGAACTAAAATAGGATATAATAGACTCTTATTTATTTCCTTATGTCTAGCCTATTAGAGTTTAACTGTTGAGCATAATTATTGAAGAACAAGAACAATACTGTACATAAAATACCTACTATAGAAGAAGTTTATTTTTGTAGATTGAAATTTTCAATTTCTGAAATGCTGGTAGATGTTGAACAATAAGATTCAGACGAAGAATTATTTCACTAAGCATATTTTTAATGCATTCCTGATCCTTTTCATAACTTGTATTTAATCATATTCACTCTAAAAAGTGCATCTCAATACTGAATAGCACAAAAAATATATATAATTTTTTTCAAGGGGCTGTGATACTTTTGTTTTGATTGGAAGAAGAAACTAGAAACTCCGTAGTAAATGGCTTTTAAACAGCAGACCAATGAAAACAGAGATTATAAGAGAAAGAAACACATCAATTAGAACCTTGTCAAAAGAACTTTTGTATGAAATACTTGACGGATATTCCAGTCAACAGATGGCATTCACATTTAGAACGTGTGTGTGTGTGTGTGTGTGCACACACCTTTCATGGTGATTATTCTATTTACCCAAAAATGTCAATTAGAATCTTGTAATAAAGTTTTGTTGAAAATATAGGTATAATCCTTAGCTGGATACAATCTCTTATTCCTTGAAATGGCAACTAAGTTGCCTGTTAGTGTCGACTAGTTTCGACACTCGCTGCTTGCTCAAAATATCAAGTTTGAACAAAATACATCGAACCATTTCAAATCTGTGTGTAGGTACAGGAACGGACAGAATTGTAAAATCCCCTTTTTTGGGTTTGAGGGCGCAAAAAATGTAAATATTCATTATAATTCTGAGTTATAAAATGTTTACTACCACAAGTTCTTTATCCTTATATGAGAAAGTAAATAACTTTTTTTTCTTAAAGTCATTTTAGTTGATTACAAAATAACAACTATACTTTAGAATAAATTTGTTATGGTTACTGAATTAGGTATGGAATTAAAATCTGGTTTTCTCATTATCACTGTAGCCCCTAATATTGTTTTCCCATTTAAAATAAACACTTGGTATTTTAATAACTACACATAACATTTTTTATATGAATTCTCTTTTTTTCTTCATAGAGTTTTGATGATGGAATAGTGAAGCTAAAGATGCAAGGTTCATGTACTGGCTGTCCTAGTTCAGTCGTCACACTCAAGAATGGTGTTCAAAATATGTTGCAGTTCTACATACCAGAGGTTTGTCACATTTGTATATGAATACATTTTCAATATGAAATTTGTGTTGCAGTGTTGGCTTGTGGCCTACTAAGTAGGTGAAATAGCTAGGTTGGGGTAGGAGGCATCTAGAACCTTTTACTAGCCAATACTTTGATCCTTATATTAGTTAAATTATTAGATTGTTGAAAATTTTGAAAAAAAAATAGTAATGGAAATTATAGATGACATTTTTTCATTAACTTTTTCCCTATTATTGAATACCACGGGAAATTTGCTTTACCAAGTCAATCTAGTGTTTTATAGCTGAATAATGTCCGCTAATTTTAAATAATTTGGCTTTGCTTATGGTAACTGTCATATTTTTTAAACTGAAACCGTTCCTATATCCTACTGGTTCTGTTGAAAGCTTGTTCTTGCCTCGTTGTTGTTTGTTCTTTTGTTCATTACACATATTAACCATTTGGTTACTGGCAGCACACTGATTTTGGTTATAATCACTGGTTAATAAAGAACAAGGTTTGATGCCAGGTTATTCAAGGTTTATTAATTGGTGACTGAAATCTTTGCTAAACATAACAAGCTTACAGGTTGACGTTACTGTTAAAAAATGATCCACAAGCAACTATCTCTGATTGAAGTGTTTTGCTAGAGGTGCGAGGTGGCACATATTCGACTGACCTGAACTGAATTACGGAACTGAGTGTTCACCAAAAAGTAAGTTTCTGTAGAACTGAGATGCCACTCAAGACCGCGTGACCTGCCCTCTAGCGCCACACCTGGCAGACTCAGAGTTCAATAGCGATGGTGACAGTAGAGTGACGTCATACTCTACATACACCCCAGGCAAAAAAAAATAAAAAAATACCAAGGCAAAAACTTTTATAGCTAGAATAGCACAACCCCCACAACATGATAACACACCACGTGTGTTTCATGGCACACTAATATATATAAACACAAGAACAAATGCAACTATGAAAATATACATATATATAGAAGGGACAAATCTTGGAAGGACACGAGTAGGCCTACTCTAAATAGACAATAAATAAGAAAATATAAATACACATGTTTTAAATAGTATGGTCTTGTGCCTAATATTAGTTATGTAAGGTAATAAGATTAATGATATTAACAAACAGAGAATAATAAGTTACATCTGATATGAGCATGCAGTGGTTTTATAGAATTACCACACCTAAATATATTAGTTGTTTTAGGCGAGTTAACTATATATATATAATTATACGTGCTAGATAAAAATAATCAATTATTCAACATTTTTAACAAACTGATCAGGTGTTTCCAAAAATGTTTTTATAATATTGGTAACCAAAATTATTAACTTGGTGAAATCTAAAAAAAAAAATTAATTTTATAATAGAATATTGAGGGGTACCAGGTCTGGTCACAAGTGTTGTTCGTAAATATAATAAGATGAAGGGGGCATGCAATGTACGAATCAACGCTCATGTTAACCTTGTGTAAACCCTTACTATTATAAATACAGTCATGAGTATATTATATGTAATATTGACACTTGGATACGGATGCAATAAACTCATTATTATCAGAGTACAAGTCAAACAAGCCATGGCAGGCGAACACTTAGAAATAAGCTAACAATCAACAAAAACAACAACAATCTATTCCAACATTGTTATTTCAATAGGACATGGTTTGAGCTGTGAAACATGAGTGCGGCACAAAGGAAGTCCACTTTTAGCATCTACTAGTTGAACCCTAACATCGCTCAAAAACTTGCTGATAACAACGGGCTCTGACCAACGAAAATTTAATTTATCCGCAATACCTGCTGCCATATTACTAACCTGCTGGATCTTATAGACTACCTGTTGACCTACCTTATAAGGAATCGGATGTCTGTCTTTGTTGTAGTGTTTACCAAGGCGAACTTGTGCCCGCTTTAACTGTTTATGAGCGTTAGTCCACGTGCCCGCTTTAACTGTTTATGAGCGTTAGTCCACATTTGGAGGGAGCTTCCTTCTGGCCTTCCTTTTAGCGCTACGGGTAAACACCATTTAAGATTCAGGGGTGTCAAAAGTTCATAGCCCAATAATAGTTCTGCTGGCGTATATTTATGGCTACTATTCTCGGCATTGTTGAAAGCAATTTGTTGCCAGTGTAAATTAGAATCCCACTCTCTTTTGTGCAGATTATGATAAGCTATGAGGGCAGATTTCAGATTTCTATGTGATCTCTCTCATAAATTTGGCTGAGGATAATAAGGCACAGTGGTATAATGTTTAATACCCAGTTGAAAACACATGTTTTTGAACACGTGAGAAGTAAATTGAGAACCATTGTCAGAAACTATGAAACAAGGTAAACTAAAGTTTTTGAAAATGTTATTTTGTAAGGCACATACAGTTTGCTCAGCCGTTGATTTGCTTAGGGGTAAAAACCATACAAACTTATGAAATGTCTAAAGCCGTAAGAATGTATTTATTACCATTTTTAGATCTGGGTAATGGGCCAAAAAAATCTATGAATAAATGTTGCATAGGGAATTCTGATACTGTCGAAGACAAGTATCCATATTTATAATTTTGATCCGGCTTAGATCTCAGACAAATATCACATGCCTGAACGTTGGCACGTATGTTTTTGTCCATACCATGGCAAAAAAACTGTTTACATATAAACTTAATGGTATTGGCGACCCCTAGATGTGCTCCAATGGGCGAAACGTGGTAATACTGAAATAGAACATTATGAAAAGATTCGGGAACATATATTTTCCATTGTGATTTAGTCGATGGTTTGTAATATAAGGTATGATTCAAAATTTTGTAATTGGAAATTATCTCTTTATTAGATATTCTTTCAATTATCTTACTTAGTTCTTGGTCGCTTTGTTGGGCTGATCGTATGGATGTGTAAATTTCCGGTATTTGCGTTAGGAATCCAATATTCAAAACATTATTGTTGCAACTTTCTATAGTTTCTTCTTCAAACATCCTGGATAGCCCATTGGCTATAGGATTGTCCTTGCCTTTTATGTTTGCAATGTTAAATCTAAGTTCTTGTAGTTGAGTAATCCAACGGGGGACGCGGCAGTTGGCCTAAAAGGCATTTGGCCTAAAGGCATTTGGCCTAAAAATGAAACCAAAAGTCATTTGGCCTAAAAGGCATTTGGCCTAAAAGGCGTTTGGCCTAAAAGGCAGTTGGCCTAAAGTCATTTGGCCTAAAATGTAAATTTAAAACCTTCGGTTATCTTCGGAAAGTAAAAGGTACTGTTAGTTGTTTCATCTGAATATAGATACCACAACTGATGCAAGGTAGTTACAATATTTCTAAAAACATTGACAATATCCTACATACAACTAGATCAGTAGTTCACAAAACACTATATCACCTTTTTTATATATAGATTTCCGATATTATTTCCTTGTTAATATATCTCACGGTCATAAAGTTAACGAAAAACAATAAGAAAATCCCATTCTCAGCATCGTTTACGCTCGGTAAAATTATATGCGTACATTCAAATTATGGGGACTTTTGACAACTTATTCCGAAAGGCAAAATGAAAGTGGAAACCAATATTCAACCCACCCACTTTAAATTTGTCTGAAGTGACGCCCGATTTTCGTTTAGCGCTACTGAGATATATATGAACATATTTTTTTTTATCTATTGTATTAATAATTAATATATAAATAATAGTGACGCATTAAATAAATTTTGCCAGTAAATATTACAATGGTCATATATATATATATATATATATATACATAAATTATGGTTTTGACTAGATCCTTAACTCTATTATTATTATTGTTAGAATTATTATAACTATTATTATATAAAATTAGTACAGTTATTTTTTTTCAAACAGTGTAACTATTTTTATTACGGTGATATTATTAACAACATGGGCTATGTTAACACAATAGGTCCTTTGTTTAAAAACTATATACTAATTTCCCTCCTAGTAATTTGCAAAGCATTCTCAGGAATTATTTCAACTTGTGAAAAAAATACAAAAGATTTTATGGAATTGTCGTTGGTCTTTTTTTAAGTCTTCATAAAACGTAAAAATACAAAATGTGGTAGCCTTTACAGGATGATAACTTCCTAGGGCAAGAAAAACGTACGATGTAAGCAAGTGGACCTCCGAAATGCCAATGGCTGCAGCAGAGGCCAGAGGGATAAATCTGACGAGCTTTGGTTGGTAAAAATATCTCACCGCTAGGATCGCTTGTGTTCTCCCATTCCAAAAAGTGACACTCTTATAGCCTAGATGCAAACAGACGTGACTCAAGTTGGCCCACCACATTGCCGAAAAAAAATCTTTTTTTGTCTAATCGTTTGTGCTCTATTTATGCTCATATGTGCCCGAACATGAACATTTGTGCTGTTAAACTGGCCATTTTAGAAAATATTTAATGTGGTGGGCCAACTTGAGCTCAAGCTAGCCCGCCACATATTGAAAAACACAACATAACAAAATTTATTTAAGTCAATCCATTGTGTTCCATTTGTGCTCATATGTGCCCGAAAATGAACATTTGTGCTTTAAAATTAGAAAATCTAGAGAACATTTAATGTGGCGGGCTAACTTGAACCTTCCCTATATCATAAACTGTAGAAAAATATAGTTCAAGCTGGCCAGCCACATTTTTAAATATCAATGTAACAAAATTCTGTATTCACCATTCGTTTGTTCTTAGTTTGTGCTCATATGTGCCCGAAAATTAACGTTAGGGCTGTGAATCTAGGCCTTTTAGATAACATTTAATGAAGGCGATCCAACTAAAGCTCAAGCTAGCCCACCACATTAACTGTTTTCTAGATTTTCTAATTATAGAGCACAAATACTCATTTTTGGGCACATATGAGCACAAACGAAAAACAAACGAATGGTGAAAACAGAATTTTGTTACATAATTCAGAATAAATTCAGAATAAATCTACCAAAAAAGAACACCACGCCCAAAAATCTTGATAATTTTTTATGGGTCATGTGTTTTGAATTCAATTATAGGGCGAATTTTTTCTGTATTTATGGATATACCCTTGTATGAAATTATATGCCCAAGGTATTCTATTTGTGTTCCCCAACTTGTTTTTTTTTAAATTTATTTATGGTTAATCCCGATTTACGTAATCTTGTAAACACTTCTTTTAAATAACTTTATGTTCGCTAATGTTATTGGAGTACACCATTAAATCGTCTAGGTAGTTATAAACAAATTTGTATTGAATATCTCCGAAGATTATGTTCATAAGTCTGGTTAAAACTCCTGACCCTACTGATAGATCAAAAGGGAGGTAATTATATTCAAACAGTACTGTTTGCCTAACAAATGCAGTTTATTGTTTGCATTCTTTCTTTAAGGGAACTTGGTGAAATGACTTATTTAAATCCAACAATGTAAATATTCTCGCTTTTCCTAAATATTGGAAAGCCATTTCTTGCGTGGGTAAGGGAGTGGCATCAAAACGTATATTCTTGTTTAGTTTTCGATAATCCACTACTAAACGAGGTGATTTTCCTTGTTTGGAAACTAAGAAGGCAGGTGAAGCAAATTGGCTATTAGAAGGTCTTATTATATCTTTATTGAGAAGTTCATTTATGTGATTGCGTAACACTTTTAATTTGGGAGGGGCAAAATAATATGGGCGTGATCTGACAGGGTTTTTGTCCAACATGTAATTTCATATGTCATCAAATTAGTTTTACTGATTTTATCGTGATCACGTCACCGAACTCATTTAATAGGTCTTGTAACAACTCGAGACTGTCGGGATACTTGTTGATCACATTGATAGATTTTAGTTTAGACAATTCTTTCAGTTCTACCTTAACAAGTCCTTTTTTGTTATGATGGAACATGATTTGTTTGTTAATCATGTTTATTATCATTTTAGAATTTTCAATAAATTCTTTACCCTAAAGCAAGTTTATCGTTAGTTTAGGTGCTACGAGAAACCATATTGGCCAAGATAGGCCGCTAATCTTGATAAAAACTTTGATTTTTTTCTCAACTTCAAAAATATTATGATCTGCCGTGATACATTCTATATTACAATCTTGTTCCTTTTTTATGCATTTGCTATTGCGTAACTGTTCGTATAACTGTGTGGAACATACGTTATTAATGGACCCCGTGTATACTAATGGTTATACCCTGTATTTTCCTATATAAGCTTCTAAACATAACAATGATATAGGGGTATGATTCTAGAGTGATAAGTATTTTTGAAAACTTATTGTTTTGCGCGGACCTAGATGTTCTTCCACGCACTAGTTTCATTGTTTTTTTTTATGTACGGCACCTTTATTTCTAATAGGGCAGGTAGATACTAAATGTTCAGGGGAATTACAAGAATAACACCTTTTAGTTTTAGACCTCAGCGGTTCAATATAATTGTTATTGTTAGGCTTTACCGTACTGTTAGGAACATATTGTCTACTACTGTACTTTCGGTAGTTTTCAGTATTGTATCGTGGGGGTATATAATTTTGATTGGAGTAGGCTCGTATTGATTGTTGTATGGTAACAGCACTACTGGGTATGGAATTTGATTTTTCATATGATTCTATCTCAGTGATGGCATTTTCGAAATGAGACGCTAACCTTTGTAGCTCCCACAAAGTATTAATCTTATTAAGAGATATTTGTATTTTTATACTGGGTTTGAGATTAGCATAAATCTTCTGTAACTGCTCTTTCTCAGAATATCCTCCGTGTCTTCTAAATAATGTTTGAATCCTAATAAAGTAATTCGTCACCGACTCTGTGGGGTTTTGTTTTGACACTCTAATTTTATTTTCTAGGCTTTCAACATAATCGACACAAAAGAAAGTTTTTTTTAAAGCAATCTAGAAAGGTATCCTAGGAATTCCAAACATTAGAGTTGTTTCTAATCCATTGTATTTTATTGCCTTCAAAAAGTTCAGGAAGGGCCCTTAAAAGTGCTAGATCCTCTAATCTGTACAATTCCTTTAATTTTATTAATTGTTCTAGAAAGATTACAGGATCCGAATTGTTTCCTAATTTCAAGTTCCATTTTTGGACTATTTTGAGAATCGTAACGTCTCTCTCCCTGGAATCTAGTATATTTATTTTGGGTAGGGACTCTGATTTATTTTCAGAACTTATACGTAAATCTTTGAGCGATTTAACGGTTTGTTCCTTGTCTGCTGTTGTGGGTTTATCTTTTTGTTTTGTAATCTGGTCGTGTATTAAATTATTTATTTTAAGAGAGAGTTTTTAATTGTTCTATTTTGAGTTTAACCTGCTCACGGTTACAACTCAAACGTAGTATCCTATCTTCAATATGTTTACTTTTAGTAATAAATTTCTTTATTGGAGAATAACTGGGGGATTTAGTTTCCTTAACATGGGCAAGCAAATTATTTAATTTTTGTTCTATAATGGGGATCTCTATATTATCTGTAGCTATTAATTCGACGAGTACCCGTGACTTTCCTTCGTCCTGTTCCTGATCTATTTTTTCTCGAAATTGTGACCGCATTTTATCTGTAGTCGGCCCTGGGTTAACACCTCTAATACGCAATTCGTATTGGAGTTTGTCGGATTCAAGTCTGTAAACATCCATGTTTATTTTAAATTTGTTTAATGAACATACTGTAGCGATTAAATAATGTTTAATTTGTTGTTTTGCGCTAGTATACCCTGTCCCATTCAACATGTACTCCTCTATTTGGCTTGGTAACACCACTTCCAAATTTATAAGGAAATAAACACAAAAGTAGAACCATACTATTAATCCTTTAAACATGATATACACATTATATATGTTGAATTTTTTTCTGTTTACGTATTCGTTTCAACAAGAACATAGTTGTGCTAACTAACTTGTTTGGAGAATTTATCTCGCGTGTCTATACATTAATTAAATTACCACAACACTTTTAAATGTTATTGAGTGGAAAAATAGTCAACTTTACAACTTAGCTGTTCGAACTGTAGTAGAGAATCTTGAAGAACTTCGCTGACAGTCTTTGTATAGCTCCATTGTGACTTCTAATAGACGTTTCTAGTAGAGGTGAATGGTGGCTGTTTGAGGTTGTTGTCCCCACGTAGGGTGAAGAATTCTGGTGAATGTTAACATCGTTGTGATGACTTCTTGTAGACACATCTCGGATGGTTGGTTCGACTCTTTGTTGCATTGTTGAACGTCCAAAATTTGTGTGTAGGATGTTGCCCCAGTCGACGAAGGTGTTTGATTAGTTCTGTTGCCATAGGTCTCTTTGTTAGCTCTGCTACCATGAAACCTTTCCTATATCCTACTTGTTCTGTTGAAAGCTTGTTCTTGCCTCGTTGTTGTTTGTTCTTTTGTTCATTACACATATTTACCATTTGGTTACTGGAAGCGTACTGATTTTGGTTATAATAACTGGTTAATAAAGAACAAGGTTTGATGCCAGGTTATTCAAGGTTTATTAATTGGTGACTGAAATCTTTGTTAAACATAACAAGCTTACAGGTTAACGTTACTGTTACAAAAATGATCAACAAGCAACTATCTCTGATAGAAGTGTTTTGCTAGAGGTGCGAGGCAGCACTGTCATATTCAACTGACCTGAACTGAATTACGGAACTGAGTGTTCACAAAAAATTAAGTGTCTGTAGAACTGAGCTGCCACTCACAAGACCGTGTGACCTGCCCTCTAGCGCCACACCTGGCAGGCTCAGAGTTCAACAGCTAGGGTGACAGTAGAGTGACATCATACTCTACAAAACACATTTTAAAGTTAAGTAAGGAGAGATATATATTATTTATAAATTATTCACTGTGCTATCAAATGATAAAAGGTATCAAAGAGAGTTGTATTGAAAACCAAACAAGCTTGGAAGATATACATGAAACATTATTAATTAAGGTAGACTGGGTAAGAAGAACCGCAAATTTGAATAGTTCAATATTTATTTGTCGGTACTTGTGTAACCAGATATATATTTTCCTCAAACTTCTTATACTAGTTACATAGCATATGCTAAGCTATGAGCAAAATATAGAGAACGATTGTTTGAATGGTTTCTCCTCAGCAATAAATTATAATTTTTTAATTGTCATTAGGTTCCACTTTCCTTTAGTATGGGGCAAGTGTAACTCTTGGCTTGGTTTTGCATTCGAAGTAACAGTAAGAGTAATGGGGAAGGTGTACATAAAGAAAAGATTTGTTTACCTTTTAACCAATATTGTATGAATCAAAGTACATGGTAAATTTAAAGTTTCCTTGATTATCGAATGTAGGAGGTGGTAAAAGCTTGAAGAATCATATTTTTAGTCAAAATTTTTCTTACAGTCATGTGTCTTTTTCAGTTATCCAACCTACATATATTTTAACATTTCTATAGTTAACAAACCTCGCAAAAATCCAGTGGCCCACTTCTGCTTCCGGTACATCTTTGAACATAAGCTCAACAAAATTACATTAGTCAGCCATTTCTTTGACTTCATCTTCTTGGTTAAACTCGACCGAATCATTTCTTAACACATAGCACACCAGCATGAAATTCCATGGTGAGCTCTCAGATACTGGCCAAATTTATAATATTTTGAGTTTTTACTGTGAGAATACTTGTTAAAATACTACTTTTTTTTCTGTGTATAATAGTCATTTATGATCTTTCAGATCCTATATGGACCTCATATTTCTTTATAGAAAAGAACTTTAAAAAAAACTTGATCGGGTAGTTTTTGTATACAAAACTTTTTTCAAGAGTATATAGACAAAATAATTTGCTTTGGTATGGTAGAGAGCAAAGCAATTTGGCACACACAATGCTACAGTACAGTTTTCACAGAACCATCTAGTTTCTTTTCTTACTCTATCACATTGTTTCTTTGATTTGTCAGAACAATACACACACACACTAGTAGGATTAGATTTTTTTGTTTGTTGGGGAAATTTTTTTTTGGAAGTGATATGCAGAAAATCTACCTTCTGAAGATGTTGAAGGTTGACTGGTTTGAAACTTATTACCACCTTTCTCAGAAAACTCCAAGGAAAAGATTTTTACAAAATCAACCAGATGAAAATTATTATCAGCTCTTGACTTTTATAACAATATGAATGCATTGATTACTTCCAAGGTGAGGAGTTGAAAAAATATATTTCAACCACTCTATGGTTTTTTCCATGGAATGGGTAATATGACAGCAGTTGGTTGCCATGATCAACACCGGTTTTGTTTGTGTTGTAATCTAAAACGTCTGAGTTCATTTTTTTTCTCCGTGCCTGTTTTTGATTTTGATTGAACTGTGGAGGCTGCTAGTTTATGTTCCATTAACAATATGTACACATGACGAGTATCTTGCCACTTCAAACAAAGCAAATGTTCACTTCTACCCAATGAAAATTCAACTTATTTTTAGCTACATTTCTATGAGATCCTTGGGTAAACCTTTTCTATTTTTCATTACAGTACCTACAGCAATTGTTTATTCTTTCCCTAGGCGATCAAATAGTTCTAGACTTGTGTAAAAAACGGTCCATATAAATAGTGTGGGCTTTGCCAAGTAGGTTGTCACAAAGTTGTGTAACTAAATTGGGAATGGTATTATCTTTGTTTACTGCTAGTCCTGAGTACATCACAATGTTCACTACATAACTTGACTTTATCAGCAACTATATTAAACTTTCCCTCCTGTGGGACGGGGTTTAGAATAGTCCCGCAGTAATCCATACTTGTTGTACGAAGCGACTAAAAGGGGAAGCTTCTTTGTAGGATGTACCTCGGGTAGGACAAACCTTTCCTATAGCTTTCCTTTCTCCTTTTCCCCTACTTTCTCTCTATACTTCCGTCTTCTCCCTTCTATTACTTTCTTCCCTTCCCCCTGCCGTTCATCCTGCACGGAAGCCTTTGGCCTTTCCGTTGACGACCTTGGCTACTAACCTGGCTCTTCTCAGACAATTACTAGATACCGTTGCAATTGAGCTCCTGAATGAAAGTGCGCCGGTTGTAATATCTTAGTAGAAGGGCCTTAGGGATGACAATAACCGGGTACCCTACTTTAAGAAAAGATCGTTTGCGTTCATGAAGGCCCGAATGTAAAATTGGCACTTTCCTGCACCCACTTGCTGCGACGACCTCTCTCCTGGCAATGCCCTATGCGAAGGTTGTCATGTCTAGCGTCGTATAAAGCCTCTCGTCGGGACAGTTAACAGGGCCATATGTGGTAGTACCAACTTGGGTCACCCTGTGTCTACGATCCGAGTATTGTGTAGGTTGTCCCCAAATACGCCATGGCCGACAACATTGTCACCGCTGGCACCATACTGCCAAATTCTGCTGGCACCTCACTGCCTGGCCCCTCACAGGGCCATAATATTGATAAGAGGCGGAAACGGGTAAGGCCGTCCAGCCCTGTCATTTTGGAAATCCAGGAAATGGTGAGTTCGCACACCCGCTTCCTGGTGATGTCTTGAGACAATGCCAATGGAAACCTTAAGCACGTCAGCTTCGAAAGAGCGATAAATGGTGCAGCGAAATCAGATGTTTCTATAAGGAAATTGCGTGATGGCACTATTTTGATTCAGACTGCAACTGACGTCCAGTCAACACACATTATGGCTATTACTGAAATACCATTGAGTAATACGGCTTATATACCGGTGAAGGTGGAACCTCACAGGTTCCTCATTGTTTGCAAGGGAGTTGTCACTTACTTTGACCTCGACTGCGTGAGCATTGAGGAGATCTGTGAGGAACTTTCCCCCAAGCATGTCACCGAAGTGTATCGTATTGTCACAAAAAAGAAAGGATAAGAAAATAAGACGGATACGTATATCCTCACATTTGCTACTCCTACCCTTCTGAAGGAGGTCCAAGCAGGTTTCCACGTGCTCAGGGTCCGACCGTATGTCCCTAATCCTCGGCGCAGTTTTCAGTGCCAGGAATTTGGGCATACGAAGCTGCGATGCCGTGGTAAACCAACCTGTGCTGATTGTGGACAGGAGGCTCACGAAACACCATGTGAGTCGCTTTGAGCTCGACTGCTGAGGACGGGGAGATAGAGGTTCGAATCTCGGTCGGGTGAACTGGGGGTGGTTTTTCCTAAATGGTTTTACACTACTCCCCCCACGAAAATGCGGGTTCACTTCCTCTAATTCAACCTTCTCAATTCCTAATCCATTAGCGTAATTAGTACTGAAAGCATATAACCCAAACGGGTAGTAAGACACGGTGCTTATTATTATTATTATTAAATGTCTTCATGTTTTTTTATTGTTAATTTGTATTTTTCCATCAGGATAAACTTTAGAAAGCATCACTGACAAAATGGTTATTGCACTGACGTATGCAAAAGCTTCCACAACTGCAGGGTTGTCTTTTGAAAATCAGAACTCTCTAAAAGAACAAGGTGTAAAAGATTGTTTTGGATCATGTTGGACACCTTTTTGTGCTGATTCCTGGTATGTAGTTTTTTTTTACATGTTGGCCAGCACTTGTCAAAATTAAGGATTTCCATTGTATCGGCCATTTTTACTTTCCCATTCGTCTTACTGTTTGCTATTAACTCCACATGTTCTTTTGGAGTGTATATACAGTCTTCCATTTAATCTTATTCTTTTTTTAAACTCCAAAATCACAATCACATGAAAGATATGAATAACCACTTTCTGGAAACATCTGGAATAATTTATTACGTCTTCCTGTGGACATAAGGGTCATACACATCCTGATAACTGTGTGATTTTTGTTCAGACTAGAAGGACCATCTGAGAAGAAGTGAAGTTCGGTTATTTCTTTGGACATTTTATCTATACTTATAAAATAACATGTCCTGATTGACTGACTGACTGATTCATCATCGCCGAGCGCAAACTATCAAGGCTACAAGCATGAAATTCGGACTGTATATTCATTTTGTTATGTAGGCACCCACTAAGAAAGGATTTTAGAAAATTCCACCCCAAAGGGGTCAAAATAGGGGATGATAATATGTATGAAAGTCCGTCATTTTGAAAGTTACATAAACAAAATTTTGTATTTCGGTTATTGACGTAAAACAAATAAATACGTGTTTCAGGAATTTTGGAAATTTTATTTAATAAGGGATGAAAAAGGGGGTGAAAGTTTGTATCGGACTTGCATTATTTTTGATCTGAGGTCAAGTTATGGTCATCAACGTAACGTAATATTTTAAATTAATCTGTAAATACATATGTATATTTTCGTATTTGTATATAATCAACTTCCACGCGAGCAAAGCCGCGGGCAACAGCTATCTAGTTTATTATAAAACATAAATGAGCAAATTTCATTTTCTCCTTTTTCAGCTTCCCATCATGATATAAATAAATAGTTCAGCTATGAGATTTTAAATCGCGTATGCAAAAATAGTTAACCCACAAGCGTCAAATAAAATGCTTCTTAAATCGGATTATTAGGAAGTGGCAAATTGTACATGTTATCAAATGAAAGACCTCCAATATGTTTATTTTCCTAGCACCCCTGCTCAACTTCTTTTATGCACTTATACATTTGTGGACGTCAAGTTCTACATGCGTCGCTTATTTTACACCATCACAAATGTGAGGACTTTTAATTTTGACATTTAGTTCTTGACACTTTTCACAAACATATATTTGGGGACGTCCAAAGTAGTAGTTGAAGTTTTCAACAAAAATTATCTGTGGAAACCATACTTTACTTTAGAATTTGGATATTTTTCAATGAAAAGTTGATGCATTTTATTACGTTTTCACTATCATTAAATAAAACATTTTCCCATTAGTGTTTTGTCATTAAAGGGAATGACTGAATGTTTTTTATCCAAAAAGTTTGTCAGAGGGGTGAAAATTTTGTTCTTTTTTGGGATTATTTCCATGCTGGTCTTTATTTTTCCTCTAAATATTAGCAGTTAAACAAGACACTTTTTGACTGAATGCAAACTCTCAAGAAGACTTGATGGCACACAATTATCCTCTTATCATCAACAAGACAAAATAATCAAAACTTGCCTTACATTTCTTCACTTTCCCACTCTATATCTTTATTTGTCATAAAATCTGAGTATTCAAATTTTTTCTTTTTTTTAACAAAGATGTAGGTGCCTTTCTTCTAGTTAAAAAAACTAATTTTGTAAGGACTAGTGTAGTTCATTGTTGCTCTGAATATCCCATGTTTTATATTCCAAGTGCCTGAATTTGCGTCCTTGTGACAGTAATGAAAGTGACAAATTCCTGATCAATCAATACTCATAAAGAATTATCTGCATATCTACTATGAAGAAACAATGGAAAGGATAATAAATTACATAGGAGATGCCTTCATATGGGTCGCCGTGAATGAAATCACGGATGTTCAGGATAATTTTGTTGTGAACCTTGTGGTAGGTAAGATAGAGCCTAAGGATATTTCCAAACAATATTTGATTTACTGAGAAGTGCTGGAACATACTTACTATCATGTTGCAAGTTTTGCGAATGATGAATTGAAAGTGTTGTGGCCTAGGTGAGCTCATGTAGAGAAGGTCCTGATGTTATATTCGAATGCCACGGCGTATATAATGAAAATCACAAGTGCTTTGAAGTTCTATCTTGATATGATCCATCTTACAAGTTTGACTCATGGACTACATCATATTGTGGAATACATTAGAGTCCAGTTTTTCCAAACGAATAGATTAATTTCTGTAACAAAAAAACAACCAATTTATGAAAGTACTACATCGAGTCAAACTTACTAACACTTGTTTGTTGCCTCTGCAATTAGTTCCAACAAGATGAGGAACATGAATAAAATGAATAAAACAGCCAACTTCTACTAAGAACAGTTTGGAGTTGTGAAGTCGATAGTAGAGATGCTCACCCCTGAGTGTGCGATATCTGTGTGTGAATCTCACACTCTTTCATTCATCCAAAAGTGGCATGTTCAACTGCATACAACAGGAGCTATTTCGCTTGGCTTCCAAAGAGTACTAAACGATTGGAAACTTCTGGATTTCCACTATGAGAATCTACGGATATCATAAAAAACACAATCTAAAAACTAAATGCTGTGAAAGACAAAATTGGTGAAATTGTTTCTAAATTTCAGGCAGTGCTAAAAAGCAACCCGGTATATTCATCGGATGTAGATACCCTTGAGAACATTTCTCCTAAGAAAATTCTTCTGTTAAAATACGCCCCAGTGACATACTGTGATGTGGAAAAGAACATTTTCCACCTAAAAGCATATCCTGTCGGACAAGCGACAATCAATGACCACAGAAAGAATTGAAATTCACACCAAAGTACAAGTAATTATGGAATGCCAGGTTTCTACCGTGGTTCTGATCCCACATTAAACTGTAGGTCCTCCATTTCATCTCACAATCACCCTACCATTACACATTAGTGTAAGTGCGTACAACCCAAACTGGTAGTAAGACCCGTTGCTGATAATGATAATGACAGTAATAATAATAGTAATAATAATAATAATAATAATAAAGCAATAAAAATATAAAAAAATAACAATACTTGTTTAATATATGTGCCATTCAGACTGTAAACAAGGTAAATGTTACATGCTTTCTAAAATATATATATATTTTTTAATCTACATATTTAACTACATATTTCCTTAAAAATTGTTACCTATTTAGTATTTACATCATATTTTATTATATGATACTACATAAAACTCCTAGATTTAGTCATTATAATAGTTAATATCTTGTTACTTTTATTGCAGGATCATAGCACTATATAGAAATATCTAGTAGCCATTACAATAAAACACATTTTTTCAATTTTCTACAATATAATACATTTTCAATCAATAATGACATTTTAGTGAAATAGGTAAAATTTTATGGGCTCTTCAAAATATTTTACGCCCATTTGGAGAGCCCAGTCCAACCCTGGTCTACTTTTGATGGATAGCATATAGTTTCTGAACAATTTGAAAGGTTACACACCCCAACAAGTTAATTATTATAGAAGCATAAAAAAAATTGTGTATGTTTTAGAAAAATATTCAATCTTCAATACAAAATAAATGTAAATAATTTAATACTTTGTGTGTCGAGAGTCATCATAAGGTGTATCAACTTGCGCAACATTCAAATTTAATCCAATTTTGGTATTGAATATTATCTTACCACAGCTATGCTTTGATCGTTATTTTATATTTTAACCGACACTTTAACTAGGTAAATAGCACATGTGCTTACTATACTAAGGGTCCCAGTGTCAATTCCAGAAAGTCGGTAATTTATCTTTGGTAAACCGTTATGTATGTCATAGCTAAAAGCCAGTTTGTAAGTTATGTGCTGATATAATTCTTGTTTTCATAAATTGCATGATAAAATCCTCATTGAAAAAAAAAATTCAAATGATATATTTTATGAAAATATTGATGTAGGTTCACTTTCTAGCTTACATATATATTTATATTTTAAGATTCAGAAGAAAAAACTGAAATATTGTAACTGGTCCTCTGGACAGGTTTCAAGGCTATTAGTGTTGTCCTGTCAAGCGAACAATAGGATTACTACCGACTGAATCTCGGGTTCTACCAAGAAACTTCCCCTCTCTCTTGTCTTGAGTAAGTGTGGGTTGTCACCCCTATCTTGTAATAAACCTACATTTATGTAATCAATGACCAATTTATGGCCCAGGGAATATGTTTACGTGATTAAAAACATATTTGTAAATTACACACAAAACTTAAGATTGTATCAACCAAAGCCAAAGCTATGATGAATGCTTTTGGTGAGGATTTACACCATCTAGATATCATATTCTTAAAATTGAAAAATGACACCTGGACACGGTAATCAAACCCAATTTTCTTAAGATTGTATTTTTTTTTTTTTTAATTCAAGATTTAAAATATGTGTTTTTGAGTTAATTTTAAAAATGTATGAATACATAGATTAATTATATAATCCACTAGCAATTTAGAAAAGTGCCCATACAATCATAATTAAAAAAATAAAAAAATATTTATTGGTTCATCTAGAATTTTGGTCGCAAATCGGTCATTTTGACTGTGTATTAGTAGCAATGCGACCGCACTTTAAGTGAGGTGAGAATAAAATTATCTTAATTATTATATAAAGCTACCACTCCTAACTATCTTGTAGATCTGCCATAGATGATTTTTTGTCAGTAAAACAGTACAAACTAACACTGACCTACTGAATTAACAAGCTTACTGGCACTGAAGGGTGGAAATTAATATTAGACATGCGTGGCTTGGTTGACACTGAAGCGGAAGAAATTCTCTCTGTTTTGACCTTGAGCTTCACGCCCTGCCTGCCAATACAATGACACACTCTCTTACTTTGTTTTGCTGAGGAGTCTATTAAAAAAAAACATGCACTGGCTGGCTGTCAAGTAGTCCCAGCATGCTACAAAATAAACCTTTGTAGGACTATGCCTTTTTATTTGTGAAAAATGTTAAGCTGCGCATATGATAAGAGTACAGTTTTCGGAAGGACATTTTTAGGGAAAAAAACATGGCATTTTATTCATGCCAATACAGTACTTTACCCACATTGCTAGTATTTACTTAGACTGTGGTATTAACTTTGTACTCTTATTATTTTATTATTAAATATTTTAAAACAAACAGAAATAAATAGGCCTATATTGTATTGCAAAATATATTCACTTACAGACAATTGGGTCCTATTGCTTGATATAGATTAATGGAAACACATTAAACTTGATAAATCCTTCTTGCCAAAATGGCACTCTATATTTTCCTTTGCACTATGACTGTAACTTTGTGGCGCTGCAAGATAAAAAAAATAAAACATGTGACACCAGCAATAAATATGAGCTACTGGACAAAGTGGTGGTTAAAGGAACTAAGTCATTGACTTAGTACATGTCTGTACAATTTGTACTAAACACTATCACTATTTGTACTATAAGGGATACAGTAATTTAATTCCTTTCGTCATAAAACAATGTATCACCACCTAAAACATGGGTTGACATAAAAAAATAAACAGATATTTTGACTCGGTTCCTTTCTGCAAGCACCGATTCAAATGTGTTGCCATTAATTTATTTTTTAGCGTGGTAGTTGCATGCATACACAATTTTTTCTATGTCATTTCAGTTTAATTCGTTTAAAGAAGGATTGGTGTTATTATTTATTTATACTTTTAGATGGATGAATGAGATAAAGTTTCAATCTTGTTTGGGTG
This sequence comes from Timema monikensis, assembly GCA_902151445.1. Classification (NCBI taxonomy): domain Eukaryota; kingdom Metazoa; phylum Arthropoda; class Insecta; order Phasmatodea; family Timematidae; genus Timema; species Timema monikensis. The sequence continues at coordinate 26,851 of CABFVZ010004147.1, forward strand.
AACTTAGTTTGTTTTTTTATCCCTGCTCCATACAAATTCTGGCTTATGTTTTCTCTTAAAATTAACATTCGCATACTGTCCTAAAATTATTTAGTGTAAGCTTTTGGTAATTCCATTAGGCACTAAGATACTTAGCATAACAAAAAAAAAAGCATTCTTTCTTTCAATTTTAGGTTCTTGGAGTTGAACAAATTGAAGATGAAATGCAGATTATTACAAAAAAGGAATTTGAAGAATTTCAAAAGAAGCTACATGAGACAGGAAAAGAAGCAAATATATGATATAATTGGATCATCATACTTAAATTATTTTGATATGTTCATCAGTAGCTTACTCCAAAATTATCACTAGGAATGAGGTATTATATGAGGGGTTTAATGCAAAACTCACACTCTCAAGTTTTCATAATTTTAGGTAAACAATGGAAAACTAATAAAACCTTAAACACTTTTTTATTGTAACTGCCCTTACAAACACTCGTTATAATGTATCATGAATAATAATTTAGTCAAAAGAAGACTGATTGAACCATGGGAACATTGTTAAATTTTGCTTTATATATTGGAAAATGTGAGTTTTGCAACAAAATTTAGGAGAATGTGAGTTTTGTATCCAGGCAATGTGGAGAGTGTTAGTTTTGATACCTAGATTGAGAATACAATATTTTAGAAAAAAATACATAGAAAAGCTGATTTTTCTTACTTTAACTTCAAAAGTATTATAAAAGATTCAAAATGTGATAATATAAACTCAATATACAATCATTGAAAAGCTTCCAAATCAATTACACATTTATTAAATTTAAAAAAAACAACAGGTATTTCTTCTGCTTGGTGGCACTCACTCATTTCTCCCTCATTTTCCCCCTCGCTCACTACAGCCTCATCTATGACATGTTAAAAAAGTTTAAGAAGTCATTAGATCTCCAGTCTTCTTTGTAATGTTTCTTGAGATGTTAATCATTATTTTCCTTTTTTTCTTGCTTAACAACGTTGCTTTTGGGGGATGACTGCTGGTGCCAAAAGGGTTAAACCTCCACGTTTGGTAAAGCTCTTGACTTATTTGTTTTTAACCTGTATGTACATCCTCCCTGGACAAGAACTGTTTATGGGTTAATTGTGTGAAGTATACTTTTTTACCTTACAAAATCCCAGGCCCCCCAAAAACTTAGTGTTTTTGTCTACGGCTGTCTTCGTTTCTCTGTTTAAAATATCAATTCCCAGTTTTTTCATGGTTGCAAAATTTCCGATAATGTCGTGTTCATTTGGGTTGATGATTATATCACACTTTTTAATATCTTTAGCATTACTCCTAAGTACGCTATCAGGCGGGATGAATAGGGATGTGTTATCGAAAGAAAAATATCGATAACAGTAAATATCAGTATCGAAACTTTAATCTGGAAAAGTATACTTTTTTAATCTAGTATTAAATTAGGTGAGGTGGGATAACCAGAACACTTACCTTAGTGATACTGGAGTAGAAATTGTTTAGATAGAACACTAAAAAACACACAAACACATTTTTAAGGACAAGATTTCACTGTCGCAGACAGTTTCATCGTGTCAAGAGAATAGACTGAAACTGCAAGGTTGACTGTCCACAGTGGGCTGTTGTTCAGTTATGATATCACTGTATAGATTGCCACACTATGAATAAACAGATAGATAGAAAAACTAAAAATGGTGTTATATACTGTATTATTATTGTGATATTGAATGTAATAATAAGTGTGCTGGTAGGAAGGAGAGGAATTACCTAAGGTTGAGGTTAGGGGCTTAGGGCACCCACTAAGAAAGGATTTTAGAAAATTCCACCCCAAAGGGGTCAAAATAGGGGATGATAATATGTATGAAAGTCCGTCATTTTGAAAGTTACATAAACAAAATTTTGTATTTCGGTTATTGACGTAAAACAAATAAATACGTGTTTCAGGAATTTTGGAAATTTTATTTAATAAGGGATGAAAAAGGGGGTGAAAGTTTGTATCGGACTTGCATTATTTTTGATCTGAGGTCAAGTTATGGTCATCAACGTAACGTAATATTTT
>CABFVZ010004147.1:43055-55621 GCA_902151445.1 Timema monikensis
GGTGACCTGGTGGTCTAGGGGTAAGGTGTCAGACTTCTATGCTGGCGGCCGGGGTTCAATCCTCGGTCCCGGCAAAGATTTATCTGATTACCAAACCCTTCCTTCACCTCTGACAAGACATCTTGTGAATGTGAGGAATGCCAGGTCTCCACCGTGGTTCGGATTCCACGTTAAACTGTAGGTCCTTCATTTCATCTCACAATCACCCTAGCCATTACACATTAGCGTAAGTGCGTATAACCCGAACGGGTAGTAAGACGCGGTGCTAATAATAATAATAATAATAATAATAATTCATTAACCCATAGTTTTTTACTGAGAGGGGATCTACCTCCAGTGTGTGAGTTTTGTGATACTCCCCTTAGTGTGCATCACATTTTGGTGGAGTGGCGCAAACTGGCCCCTATCCGTCTGGTTCTTAATTTTAAAGGTGACTTACGTTTTTTATCACGCGATAGTGCGGATGGAGTTATTTGTCTACTCCGTTTTATACGCCAGGCGGATCTTTTTAATGCCATTTGAGTCACTTTTATATACTGGCTCTTTTGGATACTATCTCATATTGAGATCTTTTTAACAATTTTATTACAATTTAACATGTTGTTTTGTTTTCTTAACGTATTAAAATTTTAACATGCTGTGTCATTTTAACGTGTTATATTTTAATATGTTTGTTTTGTCTTTTTATTGGAGTGATACACTTGTGGTTTTTTTTTAGCAAGTGTATCACTTAATTTATACCAAGAGCCCATTTGAGCACTCCAATGGTGAATGTTTTATCTCTTTCCCCTATGGGGATTTAATTATGTTTTTAATATATTTCAAGGTCCTAATGACCTCGATGTGTCGATGGGCCTTTAAACAATAATAATAATAATAATACATTTTGTTCCATACTGAAAGGTAAAGTTTCTAATAGTTTGGAGAAATTAAAGCTATTTATTGTCCCTCCCCCCAATCCAGTTTACTGCCCACATTCCTCATTTTCAAATTTTAAGATTTATTTGGTTATTTAATATGGTTCTTTTATGTGCTTGCTTAATTTAAATTTTCAACCACATCGAAAATAGTGTTCTACATTAGTTGTATAAATTTTGAGCTTTTACATTTCCCGTTTTACAATTTTGAACATATAATTATTTAAACATTATTCGGTATTCTGGGCACATCTACTTACATGCCAAATTTTATTTTACACCAAGAATTTATATATATATATTTTTTTTGAAATTTCAATTTATTTTTTATTTTTCATCATTTGACTTGGTTGTCTCAACAGCTTGCGAGTAATTACATTTCTATCTTACGTGTAATAATTTTGTATGCTAGTTTTTGAAATTCTTAGCTCTCCTTCATTCCAGATCTTTATTTTAATACTTTATACACTCTGTACATTTCTCAGCTCTCTTTCATCCAGCTTTATAACTTTTCTAAACTTTTCCTCATTCCATTGTCCTGTAACATTTCTCTCATCTCACCCCACCAATACTACCAAGTTACAGCAAACATCACTGCTTTCGTACTTTCCTCTCAAAGTTTCCCTTCCACTCTTCATGATCATTTTCACTATCATTACTGTTAAATTATAACGAACAAGCAATCTATACTACTCGTACAATAGACAACTTAAGTGTACGTGTGTGGCAACATTCATTTGACTACTAACTCTCCTCAATCACACACACACAAAACAGTATTACTTTCACTGCGCATCACATGTCATTAGTCATTACATATATATTTGCTTAAATGATAAATTTACCTATATTTTACTATGCCTTCTTAAATTTATATTACAGTCCAACCTTAATCATAAACCAATTTATATCACATTCATTTAACGTCTGAATTTTTCAAACTTATTTCGAGCTAATGGCTTGGTACAAATATCAGCCACATTTTCATCAGAATCTATTTTGACAATATCATTTTCTCCTTTCTCATAACTCTCGTTTACAAAATGATAATGTGTCTCTATATACTTCGAATTTTTTTGTAAAATTACCATACTTAGCTATATTTATTGCAACCCAGCCACATGTGCAGGGGCTACATGGTTACCCAGCCACATGTGCAGGGGCTACATAGTTACCAAGCTACATGTGCAGGGGCTACATAGTTACCCAGCCACATGTGCAGGGGCTACATGGTTACCCAGCTACATGTGCAGGGGCTACATGGTTACCCAGCTACATGTGCAGGGGTTACATGGTTACCCAGCCACATGTGCAGGGGTTACATGGTTACCCAGCTACATGTGCAGGGGTTACATGGTTACCCAGCCACATGTGCAGGAGTTACATGGTTACCCAGCCACATGTGCAGGGGCTACATGGTTACCCAGCCACATGTGCAGGGGCTACATGGTTACCCAGCCACATGTGCAGGGGCTACATGGTTACCCAGCCACATGTGCAGGGGCTACATGGTTACCCAGCCACATGTGCAGGGGCTACATAGTTACCAAGCTACATGTGCAGGGGCTACATGGTAACCCAGCTACATGGTTCCTACCACATGGTTACCCAGCTACAGGCTCAGCCGAGGTGCCAGTAGAATGTCCTCCAGTAGTTGTGAAGAACAGTCTGCAGAAAATATGAGCAGTTTTCATCTCGTCGACGTACAGACAGACAGACAGACAGACATACAGGCATTCCATACGGCCCAAGTGGAATATCACCTCCAAGCGTTGATGCTGCAATTAGAGCTCGAGGACGGCGGGGGTGTTGATTGCGGAGATTGACACCGCCATTTCTAGCGAATGTTGCTTCAGCCATTACCATTATGTAAAGTGGGCACGGTTACTCGACCTTTCGTTTACGTATATTTATTTGTAATACCACTCTTAAAATACCTAAATTCATTATTGATGTAATAGTCTCGCAAGTGCCCAGTATTTATAATATTCAAAGACATTTAATAACAGTTTATATATCGTTTTATATAAGCGTCCCTTATAAGTTTATTATAAATTATGTTAAAATTATCAAGATACTCAGAGTATCACACTTATAGTACATTATTGTTTTCCAATAAGTTAGGTTTATTGTAATATTGAAGAATCAAATTCTGATCTGAAATCCGAATTAAAGGATCTTCCCTATTAGTGATTTATTTTTAATATTCTAAGTTTACTAAAAAAATATTGCACACATGAGAATCACAATTTATCACCTACAGAACAGTTTGCTGAGCACTCCTTTTTGTTCCGATCTTGTACAACCCAATAATATTTCTAAGATCTTCTTTGACTTTGTCAACATCTAGAATTAGTCACCAACACGAGCTGTTTGTGTCTCATCATTTTCTCTTCTTGTTTTTCTAAAATTTCTCAAGCAAGTTTTCTTGTGGCACTCATTTCTTTCTAACTGTTGTGCTCAATATAAAAGTAGTAATCCAGAAGCTCTGAATCAAACTTATTGGACCCTACGAGAACTAGATGGACTAGATGGAGCTCCAAAGCATGCTGATTATTGGACTCCGTTGGTGTAGTCTGGACGGAGATGTCGCTGTTTCGTTAATAAGGAGTTGTTCGGTTGTGAGCGGTGTTCTTGGCTGTTCTGGGCTTGAATTGTACTCGGAGACTGATGAGCCTCCCGGTGTTGGACTGCCAGATGTGAATAGTCTTACCCGACCGTAGATCCAGGATGATGCCTTGTTCTTGCGCCAATTCCTCAGGGGTGGTAAGGCTGACGTTCTCTAGGAGTATTCTCTCGATATTAGTACGAAGGTCCGTTAACTCCTTGTAGTGGTTCTGTCGTAGCTCCTTAACTTTATCAACTTTTCAGTTTCTAACAATTTTCCAAGATAACTTGCTATCTATCCACTGTAGCATTGTATATGCTATACGAGTTCTAGAATCAATTCTATAATAAAATAATATTATGAAACGTTTCTAAAACTTATATATATTTTCTAAATAATAAATTGAATTCGAAGACCTATTGAATAGATATGGTTTCTAAATACTATAAATGCCGTTCGGCAATCTAACCCTACACGCACGCACTCCCTCCAAACATGCCCTGAGCTGAGCGCTTGACTGTGAACTGACCGGCTAGCCCAAGTGACATAATTCTAGTACATTCCAGGTGAAATAAGAACACGGTAGAGGGTTCTCATTCTAGGTCCGGAGTTGCTAGAGTGAGACGGAGACACTGTTCTTTCATCTTTGTTTATCAATACAGCCGCCTGACTGGTTGACCAGAAGCGGATTTACACTATAGTTCCACTAGGCATGGGTGGCACAAAGACTACTGTAGGGCATGTACATGCTAGAGTTTCTTTCGTTGAAATCTTTTCTCGAATACTAACTCCTCCCCCTCCCCAAAGACCTCTTTTCTCCGAAACCTCCAAAAAACCTTGAAAAATGGGGGGAGCGTGTGTGTATATTATTGTTAAATTATAACGAACACGCAATCTATACAGTTTATTTGTAACGAACAAGCAATCTATACTACTCGTACAATAGACCACTTAGTGTACATGTGTGGCAACATTCATTTGACTACTAACTCTCCTCTCACACACACTCACACACACACACACACACATACACACACACCAGTATTACTTTCACTGCGCCTCACATGTCATTAGTCATTACATATACATTGGCTGAAAAGATAAATCTACCTATATTTTAACACGCCTCCTTAAATTTATATTACAGTCCAACCTTAATCATAAACCAATTTATATCACATTCATTTCATGTCTGAATTTTTCAAACTTATTTCGACCTAATGGCTTGGTAAACATATCCGCCACATTTTCATAAGAATCTATTTTGACAATATCAATTTCTCCTTTATCATAACTCTCATTTAACAAAATGATGTGTCTCTATATACTTCGAATTTTTTTTTATAAAATTACCATACTTAGCTATATTTATTGCACCAGAATTATCTTCATACATTTTTATCGGGTCACAAACTTCAATATTAAAATCTAGACAAAATATCTTTCACAACTTTTAATTCACTAACACACTCAGACAAAGCAACATACTCAGCAGATGTGGATGATTTTGTTACACTACTTTGTCTCTTTGATTTCCAAAAAAACACATTTCCATACATTTTAATAACATATCCTGTCGTCGATTTTCTGTCAATAATATCACCTGTCCAACCAGCATCTATGTAACAGTTTAAGATCTCTGCATTAACATTTCTATTATAGGTTAACTTTAAATCTTTGGTCAAAACTAAATACTTTAATACCCTCATAGCATATTTATAATGAGTATTATCATAACAATTTTGAAATCTACTTAAATAATTTACGCTGAAACTTAAATCAGGTCTTGTTCTGGGAACTAATATACAAAAGAGCTCCAATTATATTTCTATACTTCATTTAATCACATGCTGATTGTGCAGTTTCTAATTTAAAATTTTGTTCCATCGGAGTAGCATACAATTTATAATTTTCAATTCCATATTTCCTTGCTAAAGATAAGATATAATCTCTTTGATCCAAAGTCATTGTTCCTTTATCACATTCATAATTTATATTAATACCTAAATAAGTTTTTATTTTACCCAAATCTTTTATCTTAAATCCTTTAAATAATAAATTTTTAACGATATTTAACTTAGTTTTATCTTTACAACATATGAGCAAATCATCTACAAACAAAATTAAATAGACATTATGATATGTTCTTATCGTTTAACATATACAAGCAAAAGTAATTTTCGCTTCTTACAAAACCTAACATTTTCAAATAAGTATCGAAACACTCATACCAAGCTCTTGGGCTTTCTCTCAATCTGTACAATGCTTTATCTAATTTTAGTACTTTATCCGTACAATCCTCGACCTTGTGGTTGTTTTACCATAAACTTCTGATTTAACTTTTCCATTCAAAAACGCTGTTTCTACATCCATTTGCTCAATAATTAAATTATTCTGACAACAATATGATAATAAAATTGTTAACGTTTGCATTCTTGCTACTGGAGAATATATATAATCAATTAAATCATTCTGCTGGTATCCTCTAACTACTAACCTAGCTTTATAAACATTATTAGCCTTTTTTGTATAAACCCATTTTAAATCTTAATATTTTTTTATCTTCTGGTTTAATAACAGGCATCCATGTATTATTTTTAGCTAAGCAATTAATTTCCTTATTCATTGCATTTTTCCAATTTTTAGAATCATAACTATTCATCGCATCATTATATGTAACAGGATTTTCCGCATTTACATAGTTTACATAAACAATATTATTATACACAAAATTATCATCAATAAGTCTAGCAGGTTTTCGTTTTTCTCTGGTTGATCTTCTCAACCCTAAATTTACATTTTGATTATTTATATTTCCATTCGTAATTTCATCTCTATCATTTTCATTTTTACCTTCATTTAAACTTATATCATAAGCCTCTCTTGACTTCTCTAAAACTTATATAATTTGTACCATCTTCAATTATATCTACCTATCTTGCTACAACTATCTTGTCTTAAGAGTAATACTCTATACCTAACATTTTCATAACCTAATAAAATACCTAGATCTGCTTTTCTGTCCCATTTTGAATTTATTTTTTGTTCAGGCACTCTTACAAATACTTTACATTCCATACATTCTTAAATGCTCTATGTTAGGTTTTTCACAAACATTATTTCATAAGGTGTTTTATTTTTCTCTACAGTATTAGTAGTTGTCCTATTCTTCAAATAAGCAGCTGTTTTGACTACTTCAGGCAAGAACCTATTATGTACTGTACTTTGGCCTCTGCTAATAAACATCTAGACATATTCATAATATCTCTGTTATACTTTTCTGCTGTCCCATTTAATTCATGAACATATGGTGGACAAGGTTCAATAGATATTCCTTTTTCCCTGGCAAAACTATATACAGTATATCACTATTCATATATTCCTTGCCATTGTCACATCTCAGTCTTTTTACCCTTTTTTTCTGTCTTACTTTCAATTATATTTACATAGTCAATAAAACAATTGTATACTACNCCTTGCCATTGTCACATCTCAGTCTTTTTACCCTTTTTTTCTGTCTTACTTTCAATTATATTTACATAGTCAATAAAACAATTGTATATTACACTTTTTGATTTGATACAATAGATTTTAGCTACCTTACTGTACTCATCTATAAAAGTCAAAAAATATTTCTCACCGTTTAAACCCATCATACTGTGTGGCCCATTTAAATCAGTATGTACAAAGTCAAAAACTGCTTTAGCTCTAGTTATCTCATTTTTAAATGGCAAATTATGCATTTTATTTTGCAAACATATTCCACATTTCAAATAATCAGACTCTAGTTCCTTTGGCAAACCATTCAAGCATTTGTTTATCACACATTGTTTTTAAATAATTAAAATTTACATGTCCTTATGTTCTATGATATCTTTCCTTTTTTGTCATATTTAATTTGATTGTTATATTTGATTCAGTTTTAACAATTTCACTAGTCATATGTTACAAATCATTTTTCTTACAAGCTAAAGCAATTAAATTTCCATTTAGATTAATATATTTTTGAAATATTTCCTACTGACACAATTTTATTTTTATTTGTAACTTTCCCATAACTGATTAAATTTCTATCCATTTCTTTCACATAAAATACATTTAACATTTTATTTTCTACCATTTGACCATAAACATTGAATTGGTGTAAAACATTACCTATTTTAGTTGCCTTTAAAAAACGACCATCTCCGACCTTAACATTCACTGGTACTTTGAGTATATCAAATTCATAAAAATATTCATCATTATTTATGACGTGATCAGAGCAACCACTATCAAGTAACCATTCTACTTTACCGACGCAATTGTTAGCTTCAACGTACAATTCTTCCAATCCGGGTCTTACCTCTATTTCTGTATTAAAACTGCTCGTATTACCGTCTTCATTTTGCTGTCCTTGTTGATTTTGCCTTTGTTGCCAACCGCCAGCTCGACGATATTGACTTGAACCTCGACCAGATCCTCTTGCACCACCGCCACCACAATGTTGCCAATGTTGTTGTTGGTGGTGGTGGTGTCCGCCTCCTTGCTGTTGAATGCCGCCTCTGGGCCTCCACAAATTTTCACTTGGTCTCATGCTCGTACACTGAGCTTTAAAATGTCCATATTTGCCACACTTAAAACACACTTTGTCTTTTTTTCTTTCAGCCTTAAATGCACTTGAACTATTTTTGCTTTCTTCCTCTCCTTCCTCTTTTTCTTTTAATTCAACCATTTTTATTTTACTCAACAGTTTGATCACTTTCTCTTAGTATATCAATTAAATCACCAACATAACAACCAACAACTTAACGAATTTGGAAGCATTTTAATCATATAACTTAGTTTTTCTTTTTCACTTACACTTTTAAGTTCACCTGCACTTTTAAGTTCGTTCACTAACTTTTCAAACTCATTAAAAAAGGCAGTTGAATCTTCAAAGTCTTTTAACCTCAATTTATCTAATCTATTTCGTATACAAATTTGCAATGCAGTAGATTCCTTTAAGTACATTTCGTCGAACTTTTTCATAATTTCATACGCAGTCTCTTTGTCTTTTATAAACTGTAACTGATTATTCGAAATACCACTGTAAATCACATTGATTGCTTTCACGTCCTTTTCACTCCACTTGTCCTCTTTACCTGTCATACCTTTTTCTCTCTTCACTTCCTCTCCACATTTCTTTAACTTTAAAATCAACGTGATTCGCTTTTTCCAAAACTCATAGTCCTTACCGTCAAAAACAGGAATTCTCGTTTCATCCGCCATCTTAGGGTTATCTTTTTTTATAAACCACGTACTGCTACCATGTTAAATTATAACGAACAAGCAATCTATACTACTCGTACAATAGACAACTTAAGTGTACGTGTGTGGCAACATTCATTTGACTACTAACTCTCCTCAATCCCACACACACAACAGTATTACTTTCACTGCACACACACACACACACACACACACACACACCTGCGCATCACATGTAATTAGTCATTACATATACATTTGCTGAAAAGATAAATTTACCTATATTTTAACAATTACAAAGAGTAGTGGGGAGAAGAAACTCTCAAGATGCATTCAATTATTTTATTTGGAACTACTCTGCTCAACTTTTCTCAGCCTTAACTTAGGTATCCTCATGCATACTCTTTACTTTCATCACACTCCCGCCTCCACTACTTTCCAGACTTTATTTCTATACACACTGTTGTATGCCTGCCTTCTCCACATCTATAAATACAATTACCAAGCTGTTTCCAAATTCATACCTTCTTACCATCAGTTGCCGTACAGCAAAGATCAAGTTTATTGTAAACCTTTGTTTCTTAAATCCGTGCTGCTCCTATCTCCACCTATCTTCCGTTTTCTTTTCTGGTGTCTTCTCATATAGTTTTATACAGTTGTTTATCAGCATCAGAAGTACTATTATCAGAAAAATACTTCATGATTAACGAAGCACAGTGGTGCTTTGCATACCATAGTTTGGGAAACACTGATCGAGAAGAATTGCACCTGAATTAGTGTGAAAAAACTAGACTACTTTGACCATGGTTGTAGATTATTTCAACTGTGCTTACAAAATATATGTTATTACAATACTAAATTCAAATAAATCTTAAAACACTGTTTACAGGTATCTCACTCTAGCAAGTAGATTATTTCACATTTTTTAAAGTTTATCCTGATGACATCTTTAGTACTTAACTAGTGTGTGCCTAATAGTGGCTGATGACGTCGAACAATAGTTGACTGCTGTTTTCTTTTTTACATTGTAGGTGCAAGGAGTTGAACAGATTGAAGATGAATCCGAAAAAAAGGCAAAGACCGAGTTTGAAGAATTTGAAAAGAAGTTAAGGGAATCCGGAAAAGAAGTTTAATTTGTACTATCCTGATTAACTTTAGCCTTAAATTGTTGTTTTTGCATAGTTTACTTTAGATTTGTTAAGTTTGCAGGTTTTTCATACAGTTTTTCATACAGTTTTTCATACAGTTTTAAAACTAACATTGGTTACGTTAAACATTATTTTTGTATTTAGAATATTATATTATTAGTGCTAATGATATAAGTTATATTGATGTATGAGTGGGGTTTTAGAGTGTACATTAAGCTAATGATTAAATTACCCAATACATTAAAATTTGTTTTATTTTATCATTTTTCTTTGTGGTCTATTAGTATTATTTTTCCACTGATATAACAAAGCAAGTGAGAGCTCATTTAAAGTAGTCCATCTTATAAAATAATACTAGAAAATATAACATGCTATCAATTCATAATATTGCTGTGTGCTTTTGGCACTAATGCATGGAAAATTTCTTTCAGTTTATAATGAACCATCTGATGACTCATGACCTTGACATGACATACATTGTATGTTGGGTGTTACTAAATAAAATTGAGAGCATGTTAAACATTATTTCATGTTAACTTAGTGGGGCTACTTAGGACACCTTATTCAACTGTACCAAACATATATAATAAGAATTGTCAAGTTGGGTGGAGGGGATATATGGGATAGTGGTTACTTTATTTAGTAAAATTAAAGTTACAACTTACATTTAGTAATGGTACAGTTATAAAGTTAAAAAAATATATTTATGATTGTATTAAATATAAATCTTGTTCATTTAATTATTTCATGTGTAAACTGATTTAATAAAGAAAACAAAAGAGAACACTATAAAAAATAAAGACATTACTAATTATGAAAAAATTTAAAACAAGATTAATCTTAGTTTTTAATATTACCATACCGAGTAACATAATCACAAAAGTTTTGTGTGTTATTGATGTTAAATTCAAATTGTGTAGTGATCTATGAAAATACTCAATGGTGTCACAACTCCACAAATGTCTTTCAACCTTACATCTGCAATGTCATCCCTCCACCTAGAGAAAGACAAAAGTGTTGGATGAGCCATGATGGCTCTCACAAATTTGCATTGGAACATTTCTTCACTCTAACTTTTGAATCTGGCAAACAAATTTTTCAGCAGTATTTTGTTACCCACATTGTAGACAAGTTCAGCCACAAGTTTTCCAACATTCAAATCTTGAAGCACTTTTTCTTAAAGTTGCTCCTTCATGCAGCTCTAATTGTCTGAGGTTGGTGATTCTAGTAAATCAATGTCAATCTCTGAGCTCATACTATTATGAACAAAGAAACAAAATTTCGCACCTCGGGATGAGCACTAGAACATGAAGATACAGGTTCATCATTACTCATGGGGTCTTCTACACGTGTCACACTTTTACTTGGCACCACTTCAATTCATTGCTTTTTCTTCCTTGCCTGTGTGTCTTCAGTGCACCTTTGCCTTTGATGAAAAGATTCTTAAATGTGGGGACCTATGGACCATTATATCCATTTGAATAACCTATATTTGTCAACTTCCTCATAATTACATGGGAAAATTTCCACATGATTTGAAACCAGATTTTAAAATTTCCCCCTAAATTTTCGATAGTCTTCTTAAAAAATTTTGGAAATCTATCTTTTGAAAATCATCCCTCTGTTTTACTCCCCAATCCATAAGAACTTTTCTCCACTTAATTTCAAAGGTTGAAAAAAGGTCACATTTAAAGTCTGGCATAAATTAGTGCTGTTTGGTGAGATGAGCAAAAATTTGTTCATTAAAGTACATTCTTCTATGACCTGGATCAAAATGTGTCTGGCCAAGCTGTCACCAATAAGTAATTTAGTAACATTTCCCTCTCTTTTTAAAAAAATATGGTAGTTCTTCACTTATAAACTAGTCTTGGAATATCGCAGCATCGAACCATCCTTTGATCTAGTGGTTATAACATGTATTTTTAGGTCCTCCTTGTCCATGTAACACACAAATATTATTATTAATACACAACATAATGAGGTAGCGTGACTCTTGAGGCTCTTCCAGCAAACATGATCAGTGTGCTTGTATATGAAGCGTCTTGTGATTCTTTTCTGCATGCTTGTATCCCCCCGTCTAACGATGACTTTGTTTTTTCTCAGAGACAAATGATATTTGTTTCATGACTGCCTCTGGAATAACACTTTCCATCCTTTCTTCAAGCTTCTTGAAATATTCATTTGTGACTTTATTAACTTAAGACCTTGTGTGCTTGATGTTCTCGCCCAGCCTTGTAGACAACAAATATTTGTAGCTAAATAGCTTCGGGCCTAATCTAGCCCTAGAAATTTGCTCTTGAATCACTTCTCTTTTATTCCTTTCTGTTCCATTTATTGTTTTTGACCGAGTATTGAATTTCAAGCGATGTGAATGGAAAACACCATTTACCTGCAGCAACAATGCCATAAACTGAGTTTTCATCATCTGAAGATAAAACACAAGGGCAGCCATAATTTAATTATTCTTTTTTTAATTCACTTTCCTATGGAGGGTAGATTTTGGAATACCAAACCGTTCGAAAGCATTTCAAAATTATATCCTTTCATTTGCTAAGAGATTGGTGAACACTCATGATATTTTGTGGAGCCAAATATTACTTTGTACTTTCAACCCATTCCTGCAAAAATAATTTTAAAAATATTAAGTGTTCTAAGTTGCCCACT
>CABFVZ010004148.1:0-41874 GCA_902151445.1 Timema monikensis
GCCAGACTACGGCGTGGGAAAGGGGTGAGGGGGGCTATGACGTCATCAACTTCCGTCGCGAGGCATGACTATTCTTTCTACTGGTGTGCGTGCCATTTGTGGATATGTGAGGCGTATTCAAAAGGCTATCGATGGACTAGCTTATAATACTGTTTGTGCTTTCTATAAATGAAGAATTAAGTAATCTAAATGGAGTGAAACTTAATTACTCTAATATCTTTCACTTTATAAAGAGTTTTAAACCATAATTATATAACTCTATATATACGGAAATAAACCATGATTTTATGAGTATAAAAATAAACACTTTAGAATACTCTTAGCTATTTGGATATAAATGTTTATATTGAAGGTGGATCCACCCTAGTGGGAAGAAATAGGGGTGGACACACGGTAATAAATTTAAATCTAAGCTACCCCTTGTGACACCTCTTGGAATTCAAACCTCAGCATACCCGTCAGCAATGACCAGATTCGACGCCTTTAACCGATCGGCTACAGCCCCTGGTTTAACTGGTAACTGAAATTGGGAAGGGATTATTAAGAGGGCAGGTCAGAAATAGTTTATTTGCCTGGAAGAAGAGTGGAATGCAACGATGTAGGGAGGATAGGTGTAGAACTACAGGTACAAAGAATCAGAATTTAACGCACGATTCCTGCAGCAAGCCATACTCAGGCAGCGAGTACAAACTTTTCGATGTGTGCAACGTCAACAGATGGTTTCTCGTTTGTTGTAATCTGTAAACACGAATAAAAAAAAAAGTGTACTCATCTTAGCCCTCAACCATTCTTTTGTTTGTTGGAAGCTGGACAGGTTAAGTTATGGTAAACATTTTAAAACAAGGAAGTTGTTGCGTTCACAGCACGTTTTATTTGTTGAACAATTTATTATAAAACCAATATCTCCAGTGTATTAATTTATACGGGTCTTCTCTCAATATATCTATTCCACTGTATGTTTTGTACACCCTGTAATCCCTATTATAGGTACAATGGTAGCGAGTGTATTGGTTCTATATTTATGTATCTATTCCAGTGTATGTTTTGTACACCCTGTAATCCCTATTATAGTTACAATGGTAGCGAGTGTATTGGTTCTATATTTATGTATCTATTCCAGTGTATGTTTTGTACACCCTGTAATCTCTATTATAGGTACAATGGCAGCGAGTGTATTGGTTCTATATTTATGTATCTATTCCAGTGTATGTTTTGTAGACCCTGTAATCTCTATTATAGGTACAATGGCAGCGAGTGTATTGGTTCTATATTTATGTATCTATTCCAGTGTATGTGTTGTACACCCTGTAATCTCTATTATAGACAAAATGGCTGAGAGTGTATTGAATTTCTATGGGTCTTAAATACCTATATCTGAACCTATGTATGCTTGTATATATCATGAATGGATCTACTCTCCCTTTATCAACTCTAACGCATGTTTGTTCTACTGTGCAACAGCATATAGAAAGTGGTTTCACATATTGGCTTATTCCCTTGATCAGTTAATCAAAGAGTCCAATTATAGCTCTAAAGTCCGGACTTTTGAGGTTCGATCTTATATAGACTGCGATAATAATAAAGTAATTGTGTGAGAGTATCTTATGACCCTGGCGCTACGGTTTGGTATGTAGTATTAAAAGCGCTGTCTTAAGTTAATGTTGTTTATAGGTTAATTCAGGTACATCCTTATGTTCGTAATGTGAACTGTAAGCTCACCGTATAATGTTCCCCTTTAGTTAAGTTCCAACCAGTGTCAAAATATACCATTATTTGCGTACGTTATCGTTATAATTCAAATTTAAAGTAGAACACCGACCATACGAATTAACAACCAACCTAATTACAGCAACCAATACACTAAGTAGTATCACTTGGTAATTATTCCTGTCCATTGTTAAATTATAATTTGATATATTTAATAATTCATCCATTTTAAAAAGTGTTTAGTTAATAATAATAATAATAATAATAATAATAATAATAATAATAATAATTAATATTTACTATTATTATTATTATTATAAAATTGTTATTATAGTAATTTTTTTACGAAAAATATTTTTATCTACTTAAATAAAAAATTCGGATAGTTAGATTATTTATTTGACATGTTTAACACACATTTTCTTAACTGAATCTGCACACGAAAATTTCTATGAGCAAGAAAAAAAGGGCCTATAAATTTTTGCTGGGAAACGTATTTTCACATATCTTCCAGGGTTCTTAAACATTCCACAATCGACAAGGGACCGACAGCTTTACTTCACCTCCGAAGAAAGTTGTGTTACGGATTTGTATCGCTCAAGAAAAATCTGTCAACACTAGCTGAGTTTGAGCCCATGAACATCGGGTCCTGTGGCGAGCACTTTACCCCAAGACCACCAAGGATCGACTATCCAAATAATTGATTATCCGAAACACACTTGTCATGAATTAATTCGGATAGTCTTATGTTCTACTGTACTACAGTTTATAGCGTGATGGTTATATGCTTAGTGGTAAGCACGCTGTCTTAGGTTAAGTTGGTTTGCGAATTGTATGCTGATAAAATTCTATGTTTAGAGGGTAAGCTTTAAATTTAACATATCTAGTCTACCAAAATAAACTTTTTAAAAGACGCATTAATCATCATGGGCTTTTTGAATGGTTTATTTTAACGTATTTTACCGTTTTAAAATTGGTTTTATTGAAACAAACCTTTATTAATTAACTCGTCAACTTCTTATCTTATCAAAATCTTATTAATTTTTAGTAGCATTACAAAGAACTAACTTTTGATTGGATGTTTTTTTACGTATAGTTTGTACATATATTTTAAAGTATATTCTATTCTATGCATTCAACGGTGTTAAAGTGGGTATTTTTGTAACTTTGGCCTTTTCTGGTAGTTAAAAAATTTCTTAAAACTACTTTGTATTCCAACTCGCGAATACGTTTCATCACTTTGTCCATTGAGGGGTACTGGCGGAGTACCGACGCGCAATACAAGGATCCTACCTAGTGGGTTCCACTTAACCTCTCCTAATCAATCCTGATCTGACCACCAAATGGTGTATCCCAAGATCTGAGTAACATGGTGAAGGTTGAGTTAAACCCCAGAGGAAAGCAGGTCAGGTGCATATAAAAGACAGGAGACTGGTCAAGGTTAAAACCAACAAGCTTGGAACAGGGTCTGGCCAGTTGGATCCCGGCTTGGTAGGCTTGAAGTGTGAGGGTTGGTAATGATGAGCTAAGTAATCATCAGTACCTGAAGCTTCAGTTAGGGAAGTTTAACACCAAAGAAAGGTCTACCTAAGGGTCTATAAGAGGAAGACCAATACTCGGCTGTAGACCATGACAGGGTTAGTAACCTGGCGGCGGAAACAAACCAAAGTACTCGGGAAATAAGTAAAATTTCGGATCGGAAGCAGTGTTGACAACCATAATTTTCGAATAGACCCATAAGTGGTGAATTGGCAAACTGACTGGATGAGTGAAGGAGATTTTGGACATGATGGATGAGAGTAGAGTGGATGTCCTGGGCTTGAGAGAGACAAATTAGAGAGGGTGATGCGTGAGGGAAGTAAGGAATGGCTTCATTTTGCATTAGATGAGAAACGATGAAGGGGGAGAAACGGATTAGGCTTTGTAGTGAGAGAAGGGTTACAATTGGAGGTGGTAGGGATGAATTACAGGATAATAAAGATGCCAAAACTTGATAGAGGAATAAACGTGGAGGTGATAAAAGTGTATACCCCAAAAGTAGGGTGTCCAGCAGAATAATAGGGCAAGTTTGAGGAATATCTAGAAAGGTTTATGGGAAACGAGTGGCTGGTAGTAATGGGGGATCTTAACGTAAGTGAAGGAAAAGAGAGAAGAGGGTTTGTTGAGGTGTTAGGGAATATAAACGAAGAGGGTGGAAAGCTGTTGGAGTTGTGTGCAAAAAATAAAATGAAAGTTGCAAGCAGCTGGAATAAGAAGGAAAGAGAAAGCCATAAGATAACTTGATACAGTTGAAATAGGAAGCAATGGTTGGTGGTAGACTACGTTATCATGGGGGAATAGATGAAAATCAGACAATAAAAATCAAGGTAATAAAGTGTGTCCGTAAATAACGAACACAGGTTGCTGGTGGCAGAGAAAGGGATGGGAGTGTAGAAGAAAGGTAATAAGACATGTAAAACGAATAAGCGTGTGGAGGCTAAAAAATCTTAGAGGAAAGATAGCTGGACCTAAGAAAGTCAAGAAGCTTAATGCTTAAGGGTGTGTTGCAGAATGTAGAGGGGGAATGAAATAGGTTTAAGAACAGTTTTGTGGGAGTTATAGACGAGGTATGTGGGAGGACAAGTGGTTAGAGTAAAGTGATACCACGGTGGAAGGACAAAGTAAGGAATCAAAGGAGGGGAATAATAAGGCATTAAGAAGGTGTTTAAAGAATAGGAATGAGAACACAGAAGAAGAATTTATGGAAAAGAAAAAAAGAGCAAAGCTAGTGTTACGGGAAGACAGGAAGATTTGGATGCAATAATAGGAAGACGGTTTTATAGAGCAAGATAAGTAACAGGAGGGAGGGAACAGACAATAAGTTGGAATGATCAATGAAGAAGGAAGAACGGTGAGACAGGAGATGAAGAAAAGGAACAACGGATGAAATGTTTTGAGAAGATTTTCAACACGGAATAGGAAAGGGATGAGGGTGAAACAGAGTAGCAGGAACAAATAGCATAAGAGGAGAAAAGAGATTCCACATGGAAATAGGTGGAGGGCATTTTAAAGAGAATTAAATAGGGAAAAGCCCCGGGTGTTGATAAACTGACTGTTTGAATGATTCGAGTCGCAGGTGAAGCGGGTATACAATGTTTATTCAGGGTGCTTAGAGTGATTTGGAAGGAGGACATGGTACCAGAAGACTGGAAAAATTGAAATATAATATATATTTTCAAGAAAGCGGACTGGAAGAGGTTTACACATTTTAGGGAGATAGCGCTGATGTACCACTGTACAAGAATATATGAAAATATACCGCAAAAGATACTAATTAATCAAATTAAATGAAGGGAAAAAAAGGAACAGCACTGATTTAGGGATCATATATCCACAGTAAACTTGAGCTTTGCCATACGACGGCCGATGGAAAGAATATATGAATTTAAGAAATACTTAATAATGGTATTTATGGATGCGGAGAAAGCATATGATAGTGTTGATAGAAATAAAGTTTGGAAAACGATGGAGCAGGCCTAAGTAGAAAGAGGAGTTGTAGTGAGAGTGAAAAGTATGTGGGATGATAACAGGAGTTGTGTTAAGACGCAGAGTGGGAGCACGTAATGGTTCCATATAAAAAGTAGAGGGAAGGATGGGTGTGCCTTTTCATCACTAATATTTGTTATGGTAATTGAAATGTTCATGAATAAAGTGAAATAAAATCTTTAGGAGGAAAGAAAGAAAGCCATGATGTTTACTGATGACTTTGTTGTATATGTGAGGGGGAGGGGGGAGGTACAGGAACAGCTACAGGAATGGAGTGAGGAAGTTAAAGAGTTTGGAGTTAAATTTAGTATGGTGAAGTATGAAAGGATGGTAATGACAAGGAAGAGCAAAAAGCCTAATAAAGCTATAAAGTTGGATGTAGTCGAGCTGGGAAAATTACAAAACGTAAAATATCTTGGAAGTATGATTGAGGTGAAAGGAGAAAGGTGAAAGGTGAAAGTAGAGTATCTAATGAGAAGGTGACAGCAGGGATGGTTGTTCTATAGGTGTGTACCACACCTATGAAGAGAACAGTGCCCTTGAAGTGTAAGAAAGTGTTGAACAGAGCGTACTTTGAACCCTTGTTCACACACGCAACAGAAACGTGCACAATGAATGTAAGTGTGACTAGGAAAGGAGAGGCCATGAGAATGAAGTTTCTGAGAAGCATGTTAGCTGTCACGAGATGAAACAAGATTAATAATGAAGTTATCCTGGAAAGAGTGGGGATACAGGGAATACATGAGATAGTAAAGGAAGTAAGACTTTGATGGTATGGGTATGTAACAAAGATTGAGAAGGATAGGATGCCAAATAAATTATGGAAATGATTTAGGAAATAGACCGCAAGGGAAGTCAAGAAAGAGAAAGGAGGAGCAGATAACAGAAAGTTGCAAGTAAGATGAGAGAAATAGAAGCATTTAGAGGAATAAGAGTGGTGTAACGATAGAGGAATATGGAGGAATTTTACTAAACTAATACAAATAAAGGTTGGAAACAGTTTATGATGATTTGATATTATGATGATTTTGTCAATTGAGGTCACTTCTCAAAGCATCAAAATATTCGAAGCTATTGAATACTAAAGTGTTTTCGTAGTAACTTTCCAACAGTTAGGAAAGCTCAAAATTAGCGTTAACTACCTAACCAGTAAGTAAAGTTAGTACGGTCCAATTTTCTTAGGAAAAACCTTTAAAAAATACACACTTATTTATGGCCTACAATTAGTATTAGAATAATTTTATAGGTAGGGCTTTAATCAAATATATTAAGAGTGGCCACTTACGATCACATGACTTGACGTATAAATACGTGAAATTAGATCTAGTAACCTTTTTAGCTGCCTATCACTATGAATGGAGTGTACGTAAAAGTGATAGGTATGTGAACTAATTTTAACTAAAAGGAGTAAAATGTTTTAATATAATAAAACTAAATAAATTATCAGCAACTGCTTAAATTATAGGACATTAAAATATAACCCTTGACTTGGTATACACAGAAATAATTGTTCTCTCATTTAGAGTAGAAAATTAAACTTTAAATTCCCCGAAGACTCGCTTTGTTCGTTATATGTTCACTTTATTTATTTAAGCAAAGCAGAGGCTGAGAAATTGTCGGGGTAAATGCCAGCGCGATGCTAACTTCAGCTGTTCCGTCCAATTTAGGTTTATATTATTTTTAGTTTGAGCTTTTTAAAATGCACTTTATAAAATGCAGGGAAAATATTAGTGCACTCTAAACTAATTAAAACCAGGACCAAAGGTATTGAAACTAGGGGGGGGGGGCATGAGTACACTAACCCCCACAATCTCTTACTGGTGGCGTCAGAGGGGTAGGGGTAGTTTTAGGAAACACTGTGCAACAATTTAAAAATGAGTTTCGCGACCAGTAACGTTAAGAAAGCTTGATTAGACTCGTCCTTTATTTGTATGGTTTAAGGTGGGGATGAAGGAAACGCAATAATAGGTGAGTATTTTTGCAGACTTTATATAAAACTTTTTTTTTCGCCATCAATGATTGTTGAATATCTACCATGAGTATAGCAGCATTAAATATGAAAATTTTAAAATGTAGATAAAAAGTTGTCACCAATTTCCAGGATACCTTTATAGATATTCAAGAACGGTTCTTGTCAAAATGTGATTAAAATTAAACTCTAAATTAGTACTGGAGTAATATTTGGTTTCTTTTGACCAAAAATAATTTTGATATAAATATTGTAAAAACTATTAACTTTTTTATAGTTCTCTATGTACCCACAATAGTATTCATTAATATACACACATGAATCCAACGAGTCCCAAATAAGATATTTTGTATTTATGCAGGAGCAAGGAAAAATAGTGTAGCCTTTTTATAAGCAAACCTTTAATTCAAACAAATGCCGATGGTTTGATTAATCAAATTTTGACTTTATTTAGACAATCAATTAATAAAGAGCAATAAAGCTCAGTATGAAAGAGTGATGAATGTATAGTTATTACATTAATGCCATTTAAATCTTATTAGTTACTAAACGTCGTTTTTCAAAGAATGGCACCAAGAAATTCTCTTTATTATGATTTTATTTTTCTTCAGACTTAATTTTACATCTTTCTTCTATTCATAAAATTAATGTATACAAATATATAATTTAATATTTATATACAGGGTGTTTCTAAACTCACTGCCCAGACTTGAGCCATAGCATTTGTGAGCAGAAATAAATAGAAAATATTAGAAAGAAAATGTTACTAAAAGTTATCGTGCTTTAATTTAATGTAAGATGAATTTAGACTCAACAACGCCGGGAGTAGGTAGCTATAAGTACGCACATGTACAGAGCAAGTTGCATATCATTAGGCGGGAACAGCACAGCCGGTGTTCAAAACCACCTCCCCCTGCCTAAATGCACAATCCGTCGGTTGCATTTGACACGCGCTCACCCTTCGGAAACGTTGAGCGCGGCCGGGCACTTCTGTCCGCTTAGGGATATGCAACTTGTTGTGCATGTATGTACTTAAAGCTGCATACTCCCGGAGTTGAAGCGCCAGGCTTCAACTTACATTATTGGTAATACTATGTGACTTATCAGGACAATTTTTTACTTGATTTTCCTCTTTCTTTCTTCCCACGGGCGTTATGGTTTAAATTTGGCCAAAGATTTTATAAACTCCTTGTATATATACATACGCCACACACACAGACATAACCTATCAAATAGTGGCTCAGCGATAAGTTATGTTCGCCTACTTTTATTTCTACGCAACCTAACCTAGCGTGGATATAACGTAATTATGCTAACCCCCCTTCCAATTCATAAAACGTTTCAGTGCCTCTTGTCAGGACAACACACTTCAACATAGAGACCGAACGTTTGTATTTATCACATTTAATCCAATCGTCATATTAGCATGAAGAGAGCATATTAAAAACATTTAACCCCGTTTTGCTTTCTCGCTATCTTACAGGTAGAGAGAGCATTGTGATCGTCAAGAAAATCGAAATTGAGATTTTGATATTCTCAACGTTTCATGACCCCACCCACCCCGAATCCGAAAAAAATGTGTTTGAATTTTAGTCTGTATGTCTGTCTGTCTGTACCTCAG
Organism: Timema monikensis; assembly: GCA_902151445.1. NCBI lineage: Eukaryota > Metazoa > Arthropoda > Insecta > Phasmatodea > Timematidae > Timema > Timema monikensis. The sequence goes on from CABFVZ010004148.1 coordinate 8,823, forward strand.
ATTAGAGCTTAAACTATTTTACCGATCGGGTTGAAACTTGGTATCTAGGGTTTTCATAGGGTTGCCCCGAGGGGATTTTGGAATTGAATATCTAACCCTAAAATTAAGGGTAGTTTGCTATAGGGCAAAAAGAGAAAAAGTAGATTTTGTCAAAATCAACTCTAATAATTTTGATTAAATTTCATTTCAAACACTTATAAATATTCCAAACAAAATGGTTTCTCTCAATTTTTTGGGCAAAATGACTTTGAGGGCTCCGGTCTGAAGAGTAAATTCTCGTGTTTTTTTAATCATATCTCAAAAACTATTTGAGGTAGGAAATTAATTAACATCTTAAATGGGTAGATCTATTTATAATACAAATATTTTAATCAAAACATATTTTTATAAAACCAATAACTTTCAAGCTATACGCAAATCTATATATTTCTTAACTTTTCAAACACTAAAGGTAAAGTATTGCGACCGTAAGAAAAATTCCATCTGTCTGTGTGTCTGTCTAAACTTAAAATTAAGAGTATTTTTAATAAAGGCCAAAAAGAGAAAAATTCGATTTTATCAAAAATGGCGCTAAATATTTTGATTAAAACTTTTATCTAGGCGTTGATTAATATTATAAATAGACTGGCTATTTTCATTTTCCCATGAAAATTACTTTTAGGGTACTTTACAGAAGCTGAAATTTCCGTATCCTCTCAACTATTTGAGATATTAAATAACTTATCATTGCAAAATTGTAGTACAATAAAAAATAAAAAATAATTATATGAAATATATGTTTGTAAGAGTAACAGTTTCTGAGATATTGGCAATTATATTAATACAATTTTGTGAGCTTTAGTTGTAAAGTGATACTACTTAAGTAGTGATTAAAGATAAGTAAGTCTCTCAAAAAGTTTATTTTTCACTAAACCGCTTATGAGAAATGTTTGTACAACAATGATATATCTCCATTTTAGACTCAAAAGGCAATATTTATATTTTTTATTTGTCAAAATTTATAAATAAGGAGTTTAATAGCAATGCGATGACCTGAATATGTGTGACACCTAATAAAATATCGAAAATGTTCACTGGAAGTCAAAATCTTAATAAGAAGTGTTGACCATTGTGGACCAAATATCGATCTTTTTTATTGGTCCAAACATACAAATGAGGACATTAATTTTTTTAAATAAAATTATAAAATTTAAAACCAGGACTTAAAAGTGTTTCACATAAGTATAGTTCAATCTATGTTTGGGTTTGCTAGTGTATATTATTACGTTTGACATATATCACAAGTTTTGAGTAAATATCTAAATTTTTAAACAATAGAGCGATAAAGTTCGTGTGGAGTTCCATACCATTTATTTAATGCACTTATAATTATTAAAACAAGGCTTGTCTCTGATATACTCTAAAATACTCGATAATTTTGATGTCCATCCCTATTCTCTTTGTATTAAGACCAAATTTGGTGACAGCATTTATGGTTGGAACATTTCTTACCTTTAACAAAAACTTGGGCTGGGCTGGATGTTGACATGAATAGTTTAAAGTCAGTCAAACTTAGTCCATTATTTTCAAAATACAGCTCACTAATCTTTCAATGGTTCAAATAATTTGTGTTTGCTCTGTGTTCCAGGAATGGGGTTAGCTATTGTTCTTCAAAGACATGGCTGAACTTTTCCCCTTTGGCAAATTATTGAACCCTTTTGATGTTGGCCCTCTTATTTTTAGTAAATTCACAATTTATTCTCTCTAGATTTATTCAAGTCAGCTCTTTCTCTCATTGCTTTGTTTATTGCTGATCCAGTGGTAAATTTTCACCATCTCCAAGTATATTCGGTTCCGGGTAGCTTTGGCACCGCTATGTTTTCATCCACGTAGTAAATATATTTCAAGGTGACCTGGTGGTATAGGGGTAAGGTGTCAGACATCTATGCTGGTGGCCGGGGTTCAATCTTCGGTCCCAGCAAAGATTTATCTGATTACCAAACCCTTCCTTCACCTCTGACAAGACATATTGTGAATGTGGGGAATGCCAGGCCTCCACCGTGGTTCGGATCCCACGTTAAACTGTAGGTCCTTCATTTCATCTCACAATCACCCTACCATTACACATTAGCGTAAGTGCGTATAACCCGAACGGGTAGTAAGACGCGGTGCTAATAATAATAATAATAATAATAATAATATATTTCATCAATTTTACCAGTTATATCAATTATTGATATCACTCACTTGCTAAGCAACTGGCAAGTATTATTTCTTGTCGATTTTATTGAAGTGATTTCAACTATTCGAACTACTTTTTAATAAAAGTGACCAAACATATGTATGCTATGCATAAGGGACTGCATTTAAGTTTATTTTTAACTGTTAAGAAACCAAGACTACAATGAGTCAACTATGGCAATGGAACATTTGATCTGGAATTAAAATCACTTGGATTTTGATTAGGATTTAACTCCAATTGTACAAAAGCTTATAATAATTTTCATCAACAATTAGCTAGTGGGAGATGGGCATCATCATGTGATTAAGAAAATGTGGTTCAATCGCAGGAATCGCCTATAATGATTTAGTTTACACGTGTAATTTCATGTTACCTACTACAAATATACTTATTAGTTATTACTATCATTATAATGGCATATTGATTGTAGGGTTCTTTGTCCTTCTGCAGAATATTGAAAGAGCACAAGAGGAAGAAACACGGAAATATGGATCATAAGCGCTTTTAGACATTGTATTAAGAAATCACCAGGAAAAAAATTGCATAATGTGACAACATTTCAAACATTCTGTTTCCACAGAAATGTCCGGAATGAGATATCACGTTAGTAGTGTGGTTGTAAAGACGTGGATATATAAAGTCTTCGTTGGATACTAAAAATTTAAACAGTATACATCAAATACGCAAATAACGTTAAAATGATTTTTATTTAAAATTATGTTAAAACTCATGTCTAATTAAATTAAATATACAATTATTCCCTTCTGATTAAATATTACTTTAACGCGTAAACAAAATAGGCCTATAATCATTCAGAGTACAAGAATATTTGGATAAAAGAAATGTTGGCCTTTCCTAACAGTTTCAACGTTATTAAGAACATGGTTTTGTATGCATCCGCCTCGCCAATACTCACGTCCTTTAGCGAGCGAGTTAAATATGTACCACTTGTCAAAATGTCATAATGTATTTGACGGACGGATGCATGTGAAACTATTTTTTATTGATTTATAAACTGGTTGCGTAAGGAGAAATATTACTTTGTATAGAAAATAATTGCCTTGCAAATTAAAACTCTGTTTTTAATTAGCGGATAAATGTATGTATGTAGTATTTAAGTAGGAATAAACTTTAACAAATGCAAATGTACTTTTTTGCGGTCAACATTGATAACATTTTACTAGATAATTATTATTGTTTTACGCATATTGAAAAAACTTATCAAAAGTGACATTTTCAGATCCTATAAATTGACGTATGAATATGTGAATAGGATTTACTACCTTTTCTAGCTGTCAGATAAGTCGCTTCATATAAAAATTGAGCCGTGAAAGATATGTTACGTTCTTTAAAGAATCCGTTTCTTTTGACAGGTGTCGTCTCTGAGAGCGGCGTGGCGCTTTTACAAGCGTATGCGCGCTAACAAAGCAGCGCAAACTCCGCTTCCGCCTCAATGGTCAAGATAGTTGTACAGTTTCGAGTCAGAAGAAGACCACACCAAGATTGAGAAACATTTATTTCAATCCCGGAACGTTTTAATTGTAAAATAAGGTACAGTAAGAGTGACTTGAAGATTATTGCAAGCGCAATTTCTTGGGCCGCATGGTCTAGCGCGTCATTCTCGCAATAGATTAGTCTGGCGATGACAGGGAGTCTAGTGTTTGAATCTCGACCGGGTGTACTGAGGGTGGTTTTTCTCAAATAGTTTTCTAGTCTCTCTTCACGCAAGTGCAGATACATATCCTCTAAATTCAACCTTACTCATCCCTAGAACATTAGCGTTAATATTTATGATTCCTATAATCTAAACAAGCAGTAAGACACAGTGCTAATATATATATATATATATATATATAATATATATATATATATATAAAATTAAAGTTGCTATCAGTATGTATTTAAAGAATCTATTATCTTTTTTTGTTCACTGCGTCTTGTTACTCTTCCGGGATATACGTATTTAATCAAGCTATAAGAATGAAGAATGTGGAATCTAGAGGGTACCCGAATTTTAATGTAAGTAAAGTGGGAAATCATCGAGGGAAAAACCTTTAATAGGACCGAACCCGATTCAAGCCCCAATCTCCTAACCATCAAGTCCACGAGACCACTATTGCAGGTCCCCTATAATCAACATTGTAAAAAAAAAATTGAGATCTTGAACTGATTTTCATAGACTGACCTTGAATCTTCTGGTAGTGGCGAGTAGTGATATCTTTCTGGTAAAGTTTGAACTAAAAATGGGTTGTGTATTACTCTCCAAGTACATGGCGATCTGGTCGGAAATTAATAGAACTAAATTGTTTAATAATCTTTTCTTAGTAATTTAATTTCTTTGTACGTATTTTTTTTTCAATGTAATTAATTTAACTGTAATGGGGGCTTTGTCCTTTTGTTTCCTTTTGTTTATATTTAGTTTCAATGTATTTTGTAAAGGTCAGTGGTAATAACTATAATGCCGTTGGTTCTTTCTTGTCTCTAATTTGCCCCTCCTGACACACGACTTCCTGTCGGTGGAGGAAAGCCATTATCTCATCCACTCTTTTTGGATCCGATTGACGTGAGACACTAAATTTGTTTTCCCTCATTTTATTTTGTGGGGTTGATTTTAAGTATAGCATGTATTCGCTTTCTTTTCTATTTTTGATATTATGGGGTAAAGGTTGGTGTAGTTCTATTTCCCAAATGTTCCCTTTTTGGTTTATTTGTTTTATATCTCTTTTTTAATCTTTATGAACGCTACCATTAGCTACAAAGTAACTGTCGTGATCCTATATACCACGTGTTCTAAATTATAATTATAAAGAGTATTAGACATTATGGTTAGACGCTAATGCTATCATTATTAATTTGTTGTTCTCTTATCTTTTACTAAAGAGATGTTCTTTTGTTAAATAATGTAACATTTGTTACAAATTGGCAAAGCTATGGTGAACGTAAACCTTTTATTCTTTTCCTTAAATTGATAGTAATTTTTTTTTTGTAACTAATAAATTCTAAATTTCTAATTTTTGTAATCCGACTATCCGATTTCCGTTATCCAATTTAAAGATCCCTTTGAGAAACCACGTTTTTAGTGCAAGCCTCCAAATCTTCCCTTTTTTGTAAATTAGTATTTTAATTGTGGGCTATCTTTCAGTCTAGGTGAAGTCTCCCACTATGGTTTGAGCTAGGAGAATATCTATGGTATAAATAATGTTATGTCTTTTATATTAATTGTCTAAATATTATGTAGTCTTCTGTGAAAAGGGAAGTTTGGTTAGGGGTGCACATAAATTCAAACATGTCCACTAAGGACAATAAATTGTAACTGGATTACTTTCTAGTTTTTTTATCGTCGAAACCAGAAGTTACCTTTTAAACAATCTTAAAACTTTAAGAACATTACTTGCAATGGAGAGGAAATCAGTACAATTTGTTTACAAATAATAAAAATTTTAATTGCCTGGCTTTGAATTGAACAATTATTTATAGTGTTAAGTGATTTCTGCAGTGCATTAAGTTTCGGTTCTTGGCCCACGCCTTTTCTCAAACTTTATAAATGATCTCTCTAGCTGTTTGCAACATTCTCAACATCATTTATATGTTGAAGAATTCCAACCCTATTTACCACTCTCCCTTTATCATATTGATAGTGCCGTGGACAGTATGATTGCGGACGTAAGAGATTTTTAGCACCACATCTTACTATCCGTTGGGGTCTTACGCCCTTGTGCGAATTACGTTCATGTAAGCCTATTAGAGATGAAGAATATTGAATTTAGAGGAATTGTACTTCTATTTGCGTAGATTGAAAGTGGGAAGCCATTTTAGGGAAAATAACCGACCGGGATTTGAAACCCAATCTCCCCATAATCGGCAGTCCAATCTATTGCGATTGGGACACCGCAAACAATTCGGTTACCAAAGGGAGCTCTGACTTTAGTGTAAAACATGATTAATCAAAATGATCACTATATCAACCCTCAAAAATTCATATATAATATTGTCAAAAATATTACTTACCTCATAGAATCTCGCATCAATAAAAGATATGATGGTTCAATTTAATTCATGTTGGTTGTTAATAAGCTAACTTTGGTATACATATAGATGGAAACTTCACATCATGTAAAAATATATTTTTTGAAATACACGGGGCCGAAAAAGTTTATTCGAATAAATATCAACTCCTCTCTCATCCAATCCCTTTTCCTCCCGCACTTCAACCATTGTGATGTGGTGTGTAGTGAGTGAATGATATGACAGCTGATCTCTCAGCAGGACTGCAAACACTCCAAAACACATGTGTTGGATTTATATTTGACCATATTTCCCTATATTTTAATAGACTAACATGGTTTGGCTACAACTTGAAGAAAGATGAGCTCTACATTAAATCGACAACCGTTTACAAAATGGCAGCTTATAAACACTTGCTTGTTAAGACAGGAAAGACTGTTGACTCGTGTCAGCTTTTCTCCCCCTGTTTCAAATCACAAAATGGCCGAATATAAATATTTGCAGGATAGACAGGAAGGAACACGTTGGTGTAAACTTGCCAGTCCTAGATTCATATGAAAGTCGAACCTTATTTCTTAGACTGTCAGTGTTTAAACATACCTTATTATGTTCCTTTGTTAGTGCGTGATGCTCAAGAATAAGTTTAAATTATTTATGAAATAGACTAAATGGAAGACTAAGAACGAAAATAATCTTCCCAAGAAGTGTTCAGGATTCTTTAAATGTGTACTGAGATTATTATCAAATAAATTTTCATTTAATAATAATTTTAATCAAAAGTTCCCACCCTCAACAGGTTTCAAATTAATTAATAGTTTCAGAATATTAAACTAAATGTATCCAGATGTGTAAGAAAATCTCACATGCTTGGATGATCTTTTTTTTAGCTTACGACGACTCTTATGACGTCAACTTATATTTTCTATTGTTTAAAACGTCCCCACACCACTACTGCAAACACTTGTGAAATATGACCCTTTTAAAAACCAACTATCTCTTTCCCTCGCTTCTTGAACGAATGGAGCATGGTGCAACAAAAGAAAGATAAAACAAACATACTAGAATGATTTTTTATGAAAGATATACTCAAAAAGAAGGCATATCTAGCTGGTCATTCCATAACCTTACAGAAAAATTGTCCACGTCTCATTAATCGAAAATGTTTTCTCGTCAAATAACCGGATAAAGGAACTGTTCACAATATGTTAAGCTGCCGTATCGTATCTGGTGTGCAAATAAAATTATTCTAAACAAACTGGATTTGAATTAATAAAAAAGAAAGTAAACATATTAACGTATTTTATATATATAATATCAATACAAAACCCATATAATCATTACAATGAACTCCAACCCAGGACTCCCAAAGAAGAGAATTATACAATCCCCTTCATTCTCACTTTACTATTTGGCTCGATATCGAGGGACATCCAGAGAAGGACTCCCCAAATAGCACGAAACATCATTCTTCAACTTGACTCGACAACAAGGACATCCAGAGAAGAACTCCCCAGAGAGCACGAAACATCTCTCTTCAACATTGACTCGACAACAAGGACATCCAGAGAAGAACTCCCCAAATAGCACGAAACATCTCTCTTCAACTTGACTCGACAACAAGGACATCCAGAGAAGAACTCCCCAGAGAGCACGAAACATCACTCTTCAACTTGACTCGACAACAAGGACATCCAGATAAGAACTCCCCAAAGAGCACGAAACATCACTCTTCAACTTGACTCGACAACGAGGAGCTTCACCAGCGAAACATAACGCTTCAAGATGTTGAATTTAAGCCAAGATTTCGTTTTTCAAAGGAAACTGTGTGTGAAGTGTTGTATTCCATCTTTAAGCGCCTTGAAAAACTTGTTCATCTTGTGGTACCATTGCCAGCTGTGACAGAACTACCGCTAGTCCTAGGTCTCCTAGAGAGGAATAGTAGAGGCTAAGTACCGCCAGGCAAGACAAGGCAAGGATATCTTACTTCCAAGGTTAAACAAAGTGAACAAATAAATAGGAGGGATTCCCTACCAGATTTTAAAGGTTGGCCAAACTTTAAACACGCCCTTCTTACCCACAAACGATTCAAGATCATTAAGTTTAAAACATTTAATTTGCTTTAGAAACAATTATGCAATTGTTAAATATAGTTTATATAATTGTATGATTATAGCTACAGGCTAGGTTTTTAATCAAAATATCAGCTTACTTATAAATATAATATATTATTAGTATGATATAATACCAAATAAATGGTTCTTCATATAGCGGAATGAAAAGCAAAGCAAATTTGCTTTAACTAACTTTGAAATTATTAAAGAATTTTGTAACAATATTGTATCAAGTTTTTTATTGTATTTTAATAGTGTTCAAATAAACCACGAGTTTGTAAAATTAAAATCACATTCCTTAGTTAGACCGTCGAAGATTACAAAAAACAAAAACTTTAAAAGAATGAGTGTATAACTTTTTTTTACAAATTATATTATTTGTAACCTTAATGATATTTGGTTTCAACGTTATATCTTTTAGAGTCGATGAATAAAACGAAATCCCATCTTGACCTGACGTGACTTCATAAGTAATCAACGTCCTTAATTATATCTAGTGATATTTATTGTATAATTAGGCGTAGCACAATCTCTCATGATCAAACATATGATTAACTGTTTACTGTTTAGTTACTTTGAAATTATCGTTTTGTGCATAATGTTATTTACATTTACTGTAAAATATTTATAAAAGTTACTTTTATGTAGTATGCTTTATTAGAATAAATATTATAGTATTATTTTATTTCAAAATCACACTAAGTAATTTTTTTTCAAAATTATTTTTGATTAAATAAATACTTCCCTACTGTTAATTTGTCAACACTTTTAACAAAGGAAAAGTTAAATTATCATATTATCATGAAAGGCATTTTATAACAAATACGATTATTAAAACAATCATGTAACGGTACAAATAGTAAACTTTAAATAATATAATCCATTCCCGAACTTTTAAATTGTAATTTATCAGATTTCATACCCACCAGGTAGTGTGACTTTAGACAAGATATCTAAGTTTTTGATATCCTTAGTCTAGTTACATTTAATGAAATAGCTAATCGTTTTTATCTAGAAGTAATATAACGTGTAAAAAAATATAGTGAAATACAATATGTATCGTTCTCATTACCAGGACACGAAATGTTTTTTCAGCGTGTCTGCGTCAATTTGAAGTTAGATCATTGTCATGAAATCAATTTAGAAAATGCAAACATATATTTATTGCATCCAAAATCATTTAAAAAATTTACTATATTGTTAGTATTATTATTATTACTATTATTATTATTAGCCGCACCGCATCTTTCCACCCGTTTGTGTTATACGCACTTACGCTAATGTGTAGTGGTAAGGTGATTGTGAGATGAAATTAAGGACCTACAGTTTAACGTGGGTTCCTAACCACGGTGGAGGCCTGGCATTCCCCACATTCACAAGATGTCTTGTCAGTGGTGAAGTAAGGGTTTGGTAATCAGAAAAATCTGTGCCGGGACCGAGGATTGAACCCTGGACCCCCAACACACTAGCTCCACGCAAATGCGGGTACGCATCTTTTTAATTCAAACAAGGACATTCCTATCACATTATAGCAGGGGTATTCAAACTTTTTATGTCCAAGGGCCAAAGTTCCTGTCTCTTGTTGGCCCGTGGGCCGCAATAGTGTACCGATAGTATTCGTATTAGCTCATTCTAATACACTTAGGCCTGTCTCCCATCGGTGAAATTTTGGATTTATCGTGAAGTATGTTCTCTTGTTGTGTTCTTTTTTTTTAGATTTTTTCATAACAGAAGGTAGCGAGCGCTATTTGTCTTCTATACATAAAGCTATTATTTGAGGTTTCAATGTACATTTATATAAAAACGTAATACTTTTCTTTACGTAAAAAGCAAAATAGTTAATAAAATAATGTTATCCCACGGCCTAAATTGAGAGGCGCGCTGGTTTAATATTGTTGTGCTCTTTATTGTGAATGAAAAAACGAGTACTGCAAGTTTTTGTGGTTACCTTGTAAACAAATAGAACCCATGCGCTGACAACATAAAGAGAGTGTCAGCATTCCTCACGGTAGCACAGGTTAAATAGTAGTACATCCAAGCTAACGGAGCTGACTAACCACCACAGAGTCGAGGAGGATCACTCTGCCCGTTTTGGGGGGCTAAGACGCCGGATCATCAGTACTTGTATTGGAGAGCTACCACTCAAGCCCAGTGTACCGGGGTTCATATACCGTTTAGAAACACCTAGAGTTTAACCCGGCTATTGGATATTCCTTGCAATACTTCGTTGTGCCACAATATTCCAAATAGTCTTTTAGATTCTTTCATATATTTCAATATTCACATCAACCTCACATTTGTAATAGACATAGTAGTACAAATAAAAACCACAAGAAACTCAAGCCAAACGTCAATTACTAACCCACAAAATAATATAACCTCTAAACCCCCCCTCTACCCCTATCCTCGGCCAAAACACATCCTGACAACCATATGCCCACATTAGAAAGACACGGGGGAGGGGGGGTAACAATAATGGAAAATACAGATTTATTTTATTAGTTGATTAGATAAAATATGTACTTGTAATTGTCATTTTTTTCTCTTGAAACAATTTTCTATGATTCACGAGCCAGTGGGCCACAAAAACTGTTCTCATGGGCCGTGGTTGAAGACCCCTGAATTAGAGTAATTAGTACATAGGCATTCAGCCTAAGGGTAAGTAACACAAGGTGCTAAAAAAAACCTCCTATAACTCTCATAAAGGGCTAGTTTTAGTGTAAATTAGACTGTAACTATTCCTTTCTGGCTATAATTATTCAACTGATACTGGCACGGCAAAAGATAGACACGTGTCTATACAATTATGATTCGAGAACCAAGGATTTGATCCCCGGTAGGGTTAGATTAAGGTGAGTTCTGTTAATTTGCATTTTATTTTTTGTATTTAATGTTAATTTTTATGTTAATAATAATAATAATAATAATAATAATAATAATAATAATAATAATAATTTATTTCTTTATTTGCCGAAGTTAACAACAAACAAATTTTAATATAAAAGAATATTCAAATAAGTAGAAAACAATCCGCACGCTCATTCATACTAATTTAAAGCTCAAGTAGTTTTAAGAACTAATTTTAGAATATTAGATAATATAAATAGCGTAACCGCATGCTTGAAGGGAATTTTAGATGTTAAGTGACAAGTCAAGTTATCTAGTTTGTTCCAGAAAGATAGGTCTAGTAAGGTGGTAGAACACAAAGAACATTTGCACATGAAGACTATACCATACAATTCAATATATTAATACCAAGCATGTGGAAGATGGTTTTATTATCAACCGACCTATGAAAGACTTGTTCTTAGGCACCACCAGGCCACCACATTATCCTTATGGTCGGCATAGATAAACATATCACATAGGACGCATCATACAAAAAGAATGACATGTCTACAAAAGAGACATTGAACCAACGTGAGTGCCGTAAAGGCCATGAGCTACCCTGTTCTCTATACGCTCCCCGTGGTCGCGAGCCCATTGTTGTGGACTTGTGGCTCGAGCGCTACTCTCAAGGTATTGTCGACGAACAATGGTCTGTGACGTCATACCATCTTCTATTCCCCTGAGGTGATAAGCTCTGTATACATATATATTTTTTTTTTTTGCGTCGGTTACACGAGAGAGATCACTTCATATGAGCCCTTGAGGGTATTCTGTAAGATCCCCAAAGAGAAGATTGGAAAGAAAATGCGTCGTATTAACGGTTGTCATGACATCAAATTTTCAGGATGTCCGAGATGCCCTAATACCGTGGTCTACTTCTTCAGGTTTCTTCGATAAGCTAGTTCGAAGATAATAATAAAATCTTTTCCCCAGAATCAGGCAATTTAACACGATATAGTAGTTGATCAACGTTTACTGGATCAAGGTTCTAAATGCCAGTAGATCTTATGCGACATGAACAAGATTGTCTTCATGATAGTGTTTCATTAACAAGTTGCTTAGTTTTTAGTTTGGTTTTGTTAAAATTGTATCTGTAGTAAGATGTAGTAACTCGTTATTGAGAGCCTTGAACAGATTAATGACAATAATACCCAGTGACGTAGGCAGAGAATCACCAAGGGAGTTTGAGGAATATAGTTGGTCTGGGAGTCTTACCCCTGAGACTGAGTCCTATTAGAAGTTATATGGAAGGGATTTTCATGGTGACTGAGAGAATTTTAACATTTGTTTACCAGTACTAATTCCGCCTTTATGAATTTAGAGTTTCCTAGAGGTGAGTGGTAAACGATATATAGTAAGAACCCTTTAGTAATTTTTATTTAAGATAATAGATGTTTTCTATGATTTTAATCATCGTGGTAATATAAAGAAATTAGCTCCACTGGTCTACCTACACTAGCATTGAACACCCTCCTGGTCTACCCACACTAGCATTGAACACCTTCCTGATCTACCCACACTAGCACTGAACACCCTCCTGGTCTACCCACACTAGCATTGAACACCCTCCTGGTCTACCCACACTAGCATTGAACACCCTCCTGGTCTACCCACACTAGCACTGAACACCCTCCTGGTCTACCCACACTAGCATTGAACACCCTCCTGGTCTACCCACACCAGCACTCAATACCATCCATATATTTTTATAAATGCATAAATGCTGAAACATAAATTTTTTCAACACACGATTGTCTGATTGAGAAGATAATATAGACAATTAACTTTATATCTTCTTTGCCTGCTTGGTTGTAAAATACACATTCCTGGTGAGACACTGCAACTAAGATGGATAAGGTTGCGTTAGAAAAGAGTAGCTATTACTTCTGAAGCAGTTATTTGTAAGTAAGTAATGTTATATTAGCAGAATGCAAGAGTTAGCAGGAGAATGCAAGAGTCATTGCATTTTACAATTGAAAAGTTCATTTTAGATTTAGTTGTGTGCAATATTACAAGTTTTTGTTCATATTTTAGGTAATTTTAAGTCAATTTTTAGAATTGTTAGGTCATTTTACAGGTCATTTTTTCAACATTTTTAGATAATAAAAATTCTGTCTCTGTTCACGTATGAGTCTATATTTTATGAATAAAACAAATACCGTATTGTGTGTTTACTAAATCTTTTATTGGCCAGATAAAATCAGTCGGTGGAACCTTAGGTTGTAGACCAATGCCTTAAACCAATTGGCCAACAAAGTGAGTATATTTTTTATTAATACGATAAACACAATTTAATAGAAATTTCAGGGATGAGAAGAGTACTTTAAAAAAATTGCGTTTTTAGTGTGAATATAGGTATAAATAGATTAACTATAATGAAAATTAAATATATGGAAAATCCTCTACAGTCCACCTAACCGGGATATTAAACCCAGCCTCTCCGTCAATGTCATTCCCGTATATTGTGATCTTAATGACTTACGCCATGTGTTGACGTGTTTATTTATATTATTTGTGTTTATAAATACTTACTGGCTCTAATAAATGGGTGACCCTGGATGAGAAATGAACTAAGATAACGTCCGTGGTTGAAATCTGCGCTATAGGTTCTGTGAGGGATTTTGTTTTCAGGTTGCTATTTAATATTAAATTTAGGTATCTAAATAACTTACATTTGTGAACTTAGATTTCTTTATTAAAAAAAATCCAAACAGACTCTCGTTTGAATTTAAAATAAGATAAAACACTTTTTATCCCACCAAAAGAAAAACTCAAGAACTGTAACAAAATAAAACCATTCATTATCACAAACCAAGAAGATGTCGAGACGAGGAAGGAAGGCAACCAAAATCTTACTTCCTAAACTCTAAAATGCAAAGCGTAACTTTATATAAAGCACAATTCTGAAGCATGTATAACAATAAAATGTAAAGAAGTTAAGAAGATTCCAAAATATCACCAAAAAAGGTTAACAGCGAGACAACACTAAATCGATGAGATTGCATGCCACTGACTTTATTGTCGACTTATATTTACAGCAGCAAATTGAGGAATATTTGAACTTAAAAAAACTCATATAAAGTAGAACGCCAATATCACATTTTATACTCTTATTATTCTTATTATTATTATTATTATTATTATTATCATCATCATCACCGCGTCTTACTACCCGTTGGGGTTGTACGCACTCACGCTAATGTGTAATGGTAGGGTGATTGTGAGATTTAATGAAGGACCTACAGTTTAACGTGGGATCCGAACCATGGTGTAGAACTGGAATTCCACACATTCACAAGTAGTGATTAATGCACGTCTTGTCAGAGGTGAAGGAAGGGTATGGTAATCAGATAAATCTGTGCCGGGACCGAGGATCGAACCCCGGACCCCCCGACACAGAAGTTTGACACCTTACCCTTAGACCACCAGGTAATCTTATGGTCGTCTTAGTGTGTAAGTGTTTTAAGAGCCTTAATAATTTGATATTAATCCTTGTCTCCTGCAAGCGACTAGGCCGCCGATTACGAGTGATCGAAGTTATAATTCCGGTCGGATGTAGTACAGAGGGGTTATTTTCTAGATGTGTTTCCACTCTCCCTCCACGTAAATGCGGGTACACTACCTCTAAATTCAACCTTCCTCGTTTATAATATTTTAGTGTAATTATTATATATTCGTATAACCCGAATGAATAGTCAAGACGCCTTACTATAATAAAGATAAAACGCAAAGATTTTTTTAAGCAATAGCTATTCAGGCTATAAATATCCCGAGATTACTAATGATTTTAAAAAGGTATATAAGATAGAGATTGGGAAGGTGATTTAAAGCAAATTTACCCACAATATCGTGAAGAGTTGGTGATAAAAACCACAGTGATGAATCATACATGAAAAAGTATTCGTCAGTGTATTTAGCCGTGACTCAAACCTCAACTTCACATCATCGGCAGTTAAGTAATCGTATATTGAGAGCATAAATTGTTTAGCTAGAACTTGCAGCTTTAACTGTGACCGAGTGGTCTACCGCGTTCGGTTTTATATTGCACTTAGTAATCGTGGGTGGATAAGGGCTCGAATCCAGATCAAATGCACTGGGTGCTCAGTTGCGTGGTCCTAAGGAAGAATGCACTTGGGTATACATTCCCACAATTTAAAGTAGATTTATATCTAACCATTTTAAATGTCAAAGGGAATTAGGAATTTAATATTTAACATTTAGAATGTATTTAAATTGTTTTATAGATACAAACCCAAGATATAATAGGTAGGGGGTCTTAGTGATAACGTAACGCAATTTATTAATTTCATGATAACTCTTAAAGCAATGTGCAAATTCATTTACTGTATATTATGCTAAGGAACAGCTTCGTCCCTGACATGATGCGATTTTGTCTCCACAGCTGACAGATGATGCAGCAACCAGGTCTGATCGTATGGTAGTAGAGCATATTGGCTTAAAGGAGTTCCATTTAATTTTATGAACATTAATGAAGTCACATGTTTAATACTTAGCGTAATTAAGTTTGTATTAAGTTCATTAGACTAAAATTACGTTCACACTCAGCAGAACTAAAAGGAATTGATTTTAAGCCGTCTGATGGAGGTTTAAGAAATTATAAGACATATTTCTTAACAGTCGACGTATTCTAGAAATTCATTCAATCCTTTCTTAATAATATCAAGAGATATTGTAATAGTGAAAAAATCGTTCTTGATGTTATGAATCATTTTTACGTTTTATGTGAACATGAACACAAAAAAGTAGATTTTACCATTCTGTTTGTCCCATGCCTGTTTGTTTCTCCGTCCCTGGCCACGGATTCAAACCGGTTTGTTGGATTTTGTTCACACTTTATATTTAAACCTTACAAAGCTATACCACAAAATTGTGTTTATTTTTTACCCTAGCTCCTCAATTAAGCGTAGCTTAATAATGATTGATTTTTAAGCCCTTTTTTAAGGGCTCTAATGGTTTTGTTTAGCAAGCATATCTAGAATTTGTTCGAATAGTTTACTGATAACTAATTTTTCATAAAATTAAAATTTTTACAGTTGTATCTAATGATTAAGTTCCAAATTATTATCTTGGTAACGTTTGACATGACAATTAACAATTTTTTTTTTTTTGAGTGGGTAAAAATCATTTATGGATTGTTGACTGATGACCAATTTTTCAAAAACCTGAAATATTTAAAATATTTCCCTAGATATTCGATTTAAAATGGGTATCTTGGGAGATGTTAACATGAAAAATTATCATTTATACTTTGTTTTAGTTAAAATTTCTATTAAGGATATTTTACTGAGGAATGATTTTTTTAAATTTAAATTATTATGAAAATGGCTATAACGATTTTGCTTAAAAGTCTAATATCTGGGGAGTGTTTGGAATGAACATGGTAAATAGAGCTGTACACTTGTTTTGGGGGTAAAATTTGGCTATAGGTAGTTTACTAATACTTTTTTTAAATTTAAATATTTGACAAAATTGCTTTAGCAATTTGGTTCAAAATTGGCATCGGAAAACTATTTTATATTTCAATAATAATATTTATTTATCTAAAATTAATTAATTTAAGGGTAGTTTACTTACAAAAAATTATAGAATGTTTGAATGCTTTGGAAATTGACCTTTAATTCAAAATGGAAATCTGTAAGTAAGAATGTGTTTTTATTTTTACAAATACATAATTTTAGGATAGGTTACAAATAATCTATTTCTGAAAATTTGAATTTTGTTAAATATATTATAGCAATTTGGCTTAAAATACATAAATATATAATGTGATTATTATAATTAACAAGATGACGCGTTTGTTTTTATGAGTAAAACTTATTTAAGGGTATTTTACTAAAAACTTTTTTTTTTAATTATCTTTGAAACTATAATACACAAAAGAGAAAGTTTGTGTAATTGTGTCGTACTATTTATTTTTAGTTATATTCTGAAGCGATCACAAAAGTTGTTAATGAATTTCTTGCCTTATATCACTTATATATTACTCGGCCACAAGTCTGAGGTCATTATTTTAAATTCCTTAAAATTTTTGGAATATTCTTCTTGATAAACGTCACTCTTTTTCAGTCTACGGCTTGGAATGGCTGTGAAACATCCGGCTCTTAAACTGTCCCTAATGTTGCTCAAGATTTACAACCGATCATATTTAATGATTGGTGCTACGGATCCTCAATTACCCCCATGTCACGGAATTATCCGCTCTCAGCTGATTTTATACTTTCTTTTATTCTTTCCCCTGATCTGAACTTCATTAATTCAATAATTCATAATGTATGACGCATCATATTTTACCTTTTAGCTTTTAAAGCACCAGACCCTCCTCAGTGGTGTGGTTGGTTAGCGCGCTAGAATGCCAAGGACATGGAAATCGAGTTTTGAATCTCACTCGGGTGAACTGGGGGTGGTTTTTTCCCCCTAAATGATTTTCCACGTTCCCTCCATTTAAATGCGGGTTCACTTCCTCTAAATTCAATCTTCCCAATGCCTAACCCATTAGCGTAATTATTACTTACGCGTATAACCCGAATGGATAGTAAGATGCGGCGCTAAGTTTTAAAATAATAAACTTTAAAGCACCAGGGCAGCGCCCCAGCTGTTATGGAAGTGGCAATGTACCACCTTGGACCACCGTGGCTCGATTATAGCACTGTGTATCCTGGTTCTCACTGCTGTTACCGTACATTCTAACAAACACCCTCACCCCCCGCTCTAAGATTAGGTCATTAAAAATAATTGTATTAAAAGGAGGATACTTAACTTGTCAGGAAAAATACCTAACGCCCACAGTCACCTTTACAGAGAATTCCAAATCTTGCTTGCACCATTCACATTTTTAAATGGTTATTAGTTAATTATTAATAATATTTAATATCTAGCACCGCATCTTACTACTCGTTTAGGTTATACGCTTTAAGTACTAATTACGCTAATGGATTAGGAATTGTAAAGGTTGGATTAGAGGTAGTGGACCCGTATTTACATGGAAGGAGAGTGGAAAACCATTTAGGGAAAAACCACCCCCAGTTCACCCGACCGAGATTCGAACCTCGATCTCCCCGTCCTTAGCAGCCGAGGCGGGTAATAATTAATTGTTGATTATCCTCTAAGCTCGAACAATTCTGTGATTTCTATTTAGATAAGAAATATATATTATAGATTCTTTTTTTTTTCTGATAGCGTAAAGTAAATTTCTTTCTGGTATTGCGTTTATTATACTCGAATTAAAAATATGTTATTTATAGTAGTGACAATGTTCAAAATCGTTCTTTCCGTCTCAAAATTAGAATATTTCACAGTAAATATTTATCGATTTCAATAAAAATTATTCTATTACGTTAGGCTTATGAGTTCTAAATAGAAGGGAATCAACATACTTTTTTTTAAATTTGGAGACATATTCAATAATACATTCCTAGAAATGCATTGACAAGTGAAATTCAGTATATGAATAATAGTGACATCAGTAACATTTAAAAATTTTAAAAAATTAAATAAAAAATTCAATAAACCGTATAATTTCCTAAAATTATCTCAGCAGGTTACTTTTAGAAGGGCTCAAAGCGAACTATTTATCATCAAACGCCAAATTTTTGAATGTTTACATGTTTATTTAACAATAAATGAATAAATTGTTTTTTTTATTCGTATTGTGACATAAAATAGTATTTTATTTAGTTTATTTACATATAATATACCAATCTTGTGAAAACATTAAAGAGAAATGCATTCTTAAAAGTTATTTTAAATAATTGACATACCTACTTAGTTTGATTTATATATATATTTAGCACCACGTCTTACTACCCGTTCGGGTTATACGCTTTAAGTACTAATTACTATAATGGATTAGGAATTAGGAAGGTTTAAATAGAGGAAGTGAACCCGCATTTGCATGGCGGGAGAGTGGAAAACCATTTAGGAAAAACCACCCCCAGTTCACCCGACCGAGATTCGAACATCGATCTCCCCGTCCTCAGCAGTCAAGCTCAACACGACAAGCGCGTTAGCCAACTACGCCACCGAGGCGGGTTTGAATATATACTGTGAGTTGTTTTGTTCCAGGCATTATCAAAATTCCATTTGTTAATTACTTTCAGTAAAAGGTTTATTATATTATGAGATGTATGGATGAGATAGACTGGTTATGAATTCAGGCACATTAGCGTGAAGATGCGATGAGGAAATTACTTGTGGAAATCCACCCCAAGCTCACCTGACTAATATTTAAAACTTTACCTCCCTGTCACCGATAACCCATTCTAATGCGTGACAGGGTGAAGTAAGCAATGTCATAATCAAATTCCTTCAAGTGGTGCTACCTTTATATTTACTTTACACTGAGTGCTGCTAGGAAAGTATAAACAGTTTAAAACAATTCAAAGGCATAAATATTAAGAAAATTTACTTTACATTTCTATCCTACATTTTATGAGACAACATCGAACACAAGTGAAATGATTTCAGAATTTCATCAATAGGCTTAAAAAGGAGCTAAGAATGTGCATTTTTCAATTTTTTTATTCGAAATGAAAAAACACACAATTATAGTACAAGTTTTAAAAGCCAAATAAAAATTGGAATAATTATATTATTATTTCTGATAAAAAATATTTTATCTTATTTTTAAAATGTAATTTATTTAATGTTTTGTAAATATTTACAATAAATTTTTATCGATATGTAGGATTAATTTTATAACTATGTGAACTTAATTGATAACTTGGCAAAGAATAAAAACTGAAAATAAAATCTTAATTTTTATTGGTAGTATGATAGAAAGTATGATTTTAAAAAAAATCTCGTTATTTGAAAACTGTAAACTCGTGCTACCATAATGTCGGTGGATGAGATTACAGTTATATTTACATTCTTAGCCCGTTTAATAATAATATATAAATAGAATATATAATAATTCCTGAGTATTATTGGAAGCTTCTAATAGCTAGATTATTTTTATGATTAATAAATCAAATTATACATATTTCTAGAATGCCAAATTTTATAGACAACCAATCAATGCTGTTGGTCAAAAGTAGGGCTTCCTTCAAAAAATCAGCGTCTAGTATTAAGAGTTATCGAGGAAAAAATATTGTTTCTAATGGATGTTTTCAAAATTTCACACACGATTAAGAGGAGACAAATTAATAAGTATATTATATTAAGGGAGAATATTAGTAAAACTGTTCGACAAACATGTTTTTGAATTTGTAACATTTTATTTTATTCGTGATACATATTTAGTATGATTTGTATTTACATACTTTGTATATAAGAAACTCGGAATTGTTATTGACACACTTAAAAAAGTATGCCACCTAACCTTATCCTGAGCCAATTCTATCCAGTCCACCTCATTACATCATACCTCTATTACGGCCATTCTAATGATATCCTCCCATCTGCGTCTAGGTATTCTCCCTGGACACTTACCATTGGTTTTTGATTATAGTAATCCATATGAATCCACCCTCTTTTGAGATTTTTGAAGTTTTAATAGTTACTTCTACTTTCATGTGTTCATGGGCCAGACTATGACTATGTTTTCAGGGTGTCTGTCAATCTTGACATTTTTAGCCGATATCAAAGGTCTTTTTCTCGTAAACTTATCTGCGATAGTAAAAAAAGTACGTAAAAACTTGTAGCGGTATACAAAGTAAAAACAAGCTATGTGTTTAGATGAAATGAGATAATAATTCAGTGTACCTACGTCATGCAACGAGAATGTACAATAAACGACATTAGTCTACATAATTTAGGAGGTTTTGTATTGGATGCTAGAGGTGCGATTGAATGTATTTAAAGTTAAGGTTTAATTATTCTAATTAAATGTTAACTAATAAAAACGCTAGGGATAGGTGTGTAGTAGCTCACGTATTGTTCTAGATTTAGCTTGATTGTGAGTCATGTTCTAATACAATCTTTTTTTTTTGAAAGTATATGTCAGATATCTCGATTTTATATCAGATAAATAACTGGTGGTTTAGTTTTTGCATGCCATTGTTTAACGTGTCTCGGGTTTTTTTACTGCCCGTCCGAGATAACCGCATATTATCACCGAAGCGGTAAGGATGATGAAGATAGATATCCAGTATATTAAGGGTGGAATTTCTAACAATATAGTTTCTAGTACCTTTTCCAGGTAAATTCTGGTGCTATTATTTCCAACAATATAATTTCTCGTACCTTCTCCAGGTAAATTGTGGTGCTATTATTTCCAACAATATAGTTTCTCGTACCTTCTCCAGGTAGATTCTGGTGCTATTATTACCAACAATAAAGTTTCTCGTACCTTCTCCAGGTAAATTCTGGTGATATTATTTATAAGGTGGGATGAAAGAGAACGCGAGAAAAGGCGAGTGTTTTGTTGGGGTTTTTTTTAAAGTTTTTATAGCAAGACTTTTTTGACCATAATAAAACAAATATTTATCCATTAGAAACATGGAGTTTAACTTTCTTAAGATTTTAACCTCAACAATGGTTGAATATCTGTAAAAAGTGTAGCGGCATTAGTTGACGAACTCTTTAAATTAAGAGAAAATTGTGTTGTTACATTTTAGGACATTCTTGACAGATATTCAATAACTGTTGATATCACCATGTAAATAAAATAAAATTATATGTTTGTACTTGAGGCTGGATCAATTTTTTTATATTTTGACCAAAAAATGTTTTGCCATAAAAACTTTAAAAAAAACCACTGGCTTTTTCTTGCATCCCATTCAGTCCCACCTTAATGGTGTTTCCTTTAAATACACCATTCGATCCACATAAAATTAGCCTACTACAACTTAACGTTTACAGAAAGGATCTTTTAGAATTTGAAAAATATAGCGCCCAAACTTTATAAAAATTTTCTATATATTAGTAGCATATAGCTTGAATAGGAGTAAAAAGTGCTGCTAAAATAATATACATAATGTATTTATATCAGTTTTACCTTACAGCCAAAAGGGGCTACTGAAGATCACGTGATCTGATGTATGAACACGTGGGTAGATCTAATATATTTTCTAGTTGTAAGATAAGGTTCTTCCTATTAAAGTTGGTCTGAATAATTATATTTATAAAACAAGAAAAATAAGGGAGAACCTATATTAAAATATAAAATTATTATGACAACAATGTGATAGTGTTATAAACATCAGGGAATTTAATTACATTAATGTTCTTGTCTCGCCTTCCTATAACATCAAGCTTATTGAAATATTGTTTAAATTTTCCTTATATTACTAATCAGACTTTTTATCGTGGTAATATAAAAAGTTTAATTCTCGGCGAATTATAACAGTTTAAGCGAACTTGGTTCCAAATCCATTTGTAATAATTTGAGATTGGTTCTCCCTGTGGTGTGAAAGCATTCAAAGTGCGAACTAAATATTTCAGATATTATAAAAGAATTTGTAATTAAATATGTGTAGCAAATCATATTGGCACCGGTTTACCAGTATTATCTTGGCGCTGTCAAAATTGACACCACCTCTCTCTCCAATTAGTGAGAGCTACAGGGTATATGGCATGGCGTTTGAATACATAAACTTAATTTTAGTAAAGTTCTTCACTAACAGGTAAGGTTCACTCCGAGGTTATGAGTCTTTACATTTTACTATCGTTTCATAACAACTATCAAAAGTAAAATAGATGGATCGTTATAATTTTTCAGACTTGACGGCTCGCGTTTATACCACTCAAAGAATAAGAAATTTTACCCACTGTAGTGGTCACGTGTTTTAAGACGTCACTTTCACAATACACCGGGCTGCCCACGATAGGGAGATCGGGGTTTAAATCTCACTTTGGTAGACTGAAGGTGATTTCTTACTTAACTGTTGACCACCCGCAAATGATGGCACACTCACATCAAAATTCAACCTTCCTAACATGAAAGAATGATTACTTATTTTTAGCATCGTGTCTAACTACTCCTTCGGATCATACGCTTATGTATCAATTATGCTAATGGTTTAAGGGATTAGGACGGTTTTATTTAGAGGAAGTGTATCCACATTTGCGTGAAGGAAAGCGTAGACCATTTTGAAAAAAAAAACAATCTTAGTACACCCAACCGAGATGCCAACCTCGATCTCCCCATCATCAGCAGTCTAGTCTACTGTGAGGCTAGCGCGTTATACCATGCGGCCACCGAAGCATATATAGCATAATTATTACATAATCGTATAACCCAAACGGGTAGTAAGACGTGGTGCTAGAAAAAAACTTCAACTCCACCGGTAATTAAGCAGAAAATGGTTTGGCAGCGAAAATATCACTAATCACCTCAGCGGTCTTTCTCAAAGCACAAATTGACTTACATTTTCTTAAGTAAAGGAACTTTATTATCTAATATAATAATAATATTTAGCACCGCGTCTTACTACCCATTCGGGTTATACGCTTTAAGTACTAATTACGCTAATGTATTAGGAATTGGGAAGTGAATTATAGGAATTAGAGGAAGTGAGCCCGCATTTGCGTGGAGGGAAGATGGAAAACTATTTAGGAAAAACCACCCCAGTTCACCCGACCGAGATTCTAACCTCGATCTCCCCGTCCTCAGCAGTCGAGCTCAACACGACTATCGCGTTAGTTAGCCAACTACGCCACCGAGGCGGGTTATCTAATATAAAATGTTCGCCCCGTATCTTACTAGCCGTCTCCACTAACCGCATTTAATTACACTAATGAGGTGGAGGGAAGGATGATAGAAATTAAAAGCAATGTACCCGTTGATGCGTGAAAGGCCCGAGGTGAAATAGTCACTTTCAGTGCCCTCTCTAGATTCAATCCTTGGACCTCCCTGTCACCAGCAAACCAGATCAATTGAGCTTAATGTAGAAGTGCAGGGAACAAGAGTTGAGGGCAGGTTTTTACCTTTTTTTTTGCAGTTTTTATAAAGACATTTTTCGCCAAAATAAATCAAATATTGCCACATTATAAACAAAGAGTTTAATTTTATTCACATGCTGACATTAAGAGTGCTTGAATACCTGTAACAAGCATTGCAGCATTAGATGAGAAACTTTTTAAAATGAAAATAAAAAGTTGTCATAAATTCCAGGACATCCTTGAGAGATATTCAAGAATAATTGTTGATATCACCGTGTGAAGAAAATTAAAAATACGTGTTTATACTCAAGAATTATTTGATTTCATTTGACAAAAAAAATAATTGTTTTGATATAAAATAAAACTGCAAAAATACTACAATTTACTCGTGTTTTCAACAGTCCCGCCTTTTCAGTCCATGTGCACACCGATACATACGCTAAAGTAATGGTTCAGTATAGGGTAAGATATTCAGACATTCAAAACGTCAATATCTAATATTGTTCAATAACTAATAATAGAACATAACTGTTTGTGCAGTTTAAGTTTCGGGATAAAGCTCACATATTAACCAATACATACTAATAATACATATTAATATATACCTTGATTTTCTTACTAATGAACATTTAGAGCACTTTTTAGAAATACAAACATGTTGTTCAACAATGATAACATTTTACTAACGTATTAGTGTTGTTTTATATGTATTGATAGTATCCATCAAACGTGACAGCTGTACATCAAACGACTTACGTATTAATACGTGAAAAAATATCAAGTATATTTTTATACATGTCAGATAAGTCCATTCGTGATAAAATTGAGATAAATATCACCTCATAAACCTAAAAACAAAAAACAAATTAAAGAAACAAGAACAATTATGTATATATAACCCCGTTTTGTGGAATATTTATATAATTTAATTTATTTACGTTGGTTGGCAAATGTATGGATACTATTATTAAAGTCTTACCGATGTATTAAAAACGTGGTAATGGTATTTTTATATCTTTAATATTGAGGGGTAGATTTTCCGGTAATTATCCACACAGTATCGTGCATTATGGACACTTTTTTTTAAAAAAAATAATTCATATTTCATCATTATTTTAATTAGTGAAAAATTACAGTAGATCGATTAGAAAAAGAGAAAAAAACATCTTTTTTTAATATAGCCTGAAGGACATGCGTATATCTCTCGCAAGCATATGACAAACCTCAAACTATATTCCATAACATATATAAAAAAATTAACATGCAATAATCCTTTACAAGGACCACATTTCTACTTTTTGTGTAGCAAACCCAACTCCTGCAAATGAAGCGCAATTACCTTTTTGTGCTGTTTAAAAAAAATCTTTAACATCAATTAATGATGTGATATAAAGTTAGCTCATGTAACTTTCCATTACAACTGAAGTTAATCAAAGAGACATTCCCAGATGTAAATAGGAAATGGCGTCATAAATATAAAGACCTAAAATATATTTAGAATAATTATTAGGCTACAAACGCAACTTTCAAACTTTCTATAGTTTATAAAATTACTATGGTTCTTACCAACCAAACTTAATATAACCTTTAACACTATAATAAATTTAAATTTCACTGTAATATTTATCAATTGAACATTCTAATTTCAATACGTTACGATGACGTCATCCACCGAAAACATTCATGAGACAACATGATAATGCAAACTATGTGAGTCCAAAGTTAGTAGTATTTACATTTCTTCGTTTCATTTGTGATCGCAGTGAGTTTATTTTATTTGTAAAATAATAATTCTAAATTACCAAACTTGATAAATCTTAGTATGAATCGATTAATCTTCTACACGAGTGTGTAGTAATAACAATTATATACATATAGTGATATAACAAAGTAAAGGTGTTTTATATTAGCAATATTGTGTGTACGCTCAATGATTTTCCCAGCACGTAGAATTTATCAATGGGTTTTACTACAAGACCTGTGATTTAGACAGTCAAAAAGTTGACTTAGGTGATTTTTGGCCTTAGTCTTATATTTCACAGGTAATAAGTATGGTATTAAATTCCTGACACTGGCTCCCGTTTAGATTATAAGTCATGTGTATACTATATTTTGCATGAGTGAACAT
The DNA here is from genome assembly GCA_902151445.1 of Timema monikensis. Taxonomy (NCBI): domain Eukaryota; kingdom Metazoa; phylum Arthropoda; class Insecta; order Phasmatodea; family Timematidae; genus Timema; species Timema monikensis. The sequence continues at coordinate 35,020 of CABFVZ010004148.1, forward strand.
TTAACTTAAATCAACGACATACGTGAAACGTATGTTAACGCCACAGTCAAATGTTAACAAAACCTTTCGCAATAGATGAAAGTCTTACAAATCATACCATTCATAAGTAAACATAGAGAACGGAATGTTTATTTGGTTGTTTTATAGACCGGTAGTATCCGTACCCTACTGGTCTACAATGTTTCCGAAAAGTACTGGTACATGTTTGCACATCGACCAATGAATATAATCATTAATTTAATCCATGAAGGTAAAGATAACTAATCCGGGGGTCAAATTTACATAATTAGTAGTTTGTTCGTACATGGTTGTTTGAATTTTGTTTCGGACGATCTATTCCCAACCAAACACAGCGTTATAATTTTGATGGTAACTAAATACTGGAATTTAAATTTTATATGAATACATAAACATTTGATTTGTTTTTATTTTAAATTTTAAGTATATTTTACAATACAACAAAAATTATACTTTATTGTTTGGTAAAAATATTTTTTGTCATGATCTGAGGCAGTAAACTCAAAATTATAATATCACAACTTAAAATAAATTTGAACTAAAAATCTTAAGATTTGATCATGAAATAACTAATTAAACCTATAAACCAACATTATTTTTGGGGCTAAATGCAAGGAGAAATCTAGGTCATATAAAACTACCTATTTAATTTTGCTTCTTAATAGGGAGTTATTTATTAAGTATAAAATTAAATATATATAATATGTAGTGAATTTTTAATAAAGTATAACAAACTTTATTATTTCCAATCATCTAACTAAAAATCTCTGTGTATTCATAATTCAAGCAGCATGACCAAAGTAATAAGTCTTTCTGGGGCTATTCTTATTAATGCATTCCCGCTATATTATATTATTATACTAGCAGTTTGTCCCGTTCTTTGCACGGGTAAGCTGGATAAAACTGTATCAAATTAGGACGTTCAACATAATTTTGATAGTTACTACGTGTACAATCATGAGATAACTATGGCAATGATAAACCAACTATAGCAATTAATAGATTTAAAAAAAAAATCCTAGTATACAAAATAAAAGTACAAACTGACGCAAACCATTAAATAATATAATAGACTGTTACATAAACATAAATATTAAGCATTTCTCAAAGATAATCACGGTCCCCAAGCTATGACGCAAAAATTTATTTATATTAATAATTATGTCACTCTTAAAATGGCGTTAATTTATCCTTCGATTTTTAGCTATATATTTGGATTAATAATGGATCCACTCTAAGAAAATTTTAGTTACTATACTAATATATTTTAAACATTTTTCTTCCCTCTTTTCAAAGTTGAAGTTTACCACCATATCGAGCAGTTTTTTTCCTATTAATTTAGAAAACTTTTAGCCGCCGCCACCACCACAACCATTTCTTAGCTGTTTGATTTTGAAATTCCAAACTTTCCAACTTTAACGGTTATGTGTGGTCCTTTGACCTATTTGACGAATTAAAATTTTCATCCATACCAAAAAGTATATTTTCTAATTCTTTTGTAAAGTTGTGAAATTACTTCCCAGACTCCTCCCCCCTTTTCAGTTTATATAATTTTAAATTTTAAGACTTATTTGGTTCTCTCATATGGGTTTCTTACGTGCCTACCGCGTTTTAATTTCCATACATATCGAAAATAGTGTTCTATATAAGTTGTATAAACGAGCTTCAATTTTGAAATTTCATATTATGTTAAGCAGTCACTGAGCTATTCGGAAAGAGAGATTCACTTCCATACCAAAAAAATTGTTTTTTAAATTTACTTTGGTATTTTTAAGGGAACTCACCCTTCCTATTTCCCCCCCATTTTCAAATACTTGTACTGTTTGAAGTGGTCCTAATACCAGATACCCGCCTGATTATAATCAATCGTCTTTAACACTGTGAAAAGTAGTTTTATAAATTTTGAAATCTCTTATTTCCCAAGCTTCCTTTAATAACTAATATTCTGACCAGACGTGTATTAATCACAACTTGTGAATGTGGGGAATGCCAGGCCTCCACCGTGGTTCGGATTCCACGTTAAACTGTAGGTACCTTCATTTCATCTCACAATCACCCTACCATTATACATTAGCGCAAGAGCGTATAATCCGAACGGGTAGTAAGACGCAGTGCTAATAATAATAATAACTAATATTTCACATTTATTTGGTTATTGGAATTTATCCCTCTATGTTCTCGATACATTTTAATTTTTTACATAAGCTTAAAAAAATATTGGCCACCCAACCCACCCCCCCACCCCCCTTCTTTCCTATTTTCTAGAATCACATTTTAAAGTTTAAAATTCTTAGACGTTTATTGCTATTAAAGTGCTTCCTAAGCCTCCTTGCTAAATTTCGGTTTTAAACCACAAAGATAAATAGTTGTTTCTATTTGTTTTGGAAATTTTAGCTCTCTTCCACATTTATTTAGCTCCCACTTAGAAATTCCAAATTTTAAGACTTTAGTTAGTTGGTCATCCTCTTGTATTTTTTGGAGTCCCACTTAAAAATTTAAAATTTTCAAACTTTTTTTAGTTATTTGGAGTGGTCTCTTTTGCTGCCTTCCCAATTTTAAATTTCTATCACATTGGTAGGTAGTTATTTCTAATAGCTTTGAAATTTTTAATCTCCCTCATCCCCTTTTGATTTAACTCATTCTTATAAATTTCATGTTTCAAGATGTATTTGGTTCTATGAAGTTCTCTCTCTACCTGTTTGATAAATTTTAATTTTTCACCCTATCTAAAAAGCTTTATTTCTAACTATATAACTTATTTCCTAGATACATATTTTGAAAATTTAAAATTTCAGATTTTTATACCTATATGAGACCAACCGTCTACCTTCCTGGCAAATTTCAGATTTTCAGCTCATATATAAGTGTTTTAATTTTTTTCTGATCACACACACAATGAAGACACGCTTTGCTCGTTGAGGTCTCCGCCCCCGGTTAGTTTTCTTTGCAAATATATGTAAACTAATATAATTCCAGAGCCATTTTTTGATAGGTTTTACCACATAGCCACAAGAGACCTCAAAATAGGCCTAAACTTTAAAGTTGCTCCACCATTTTGAAGTGGTTTTTTTTTTTTGCAGGTTATGTTGATATTTGAAGCATTATTAAATATCGGATGATGGGATCGCTTTAGTTTGGAATGTATTGAAGTATGCCTTCATAAATAGAACCAATAAAAATTAAGAACAGTTTTTTTTCAGTTTATTTAGTATAAGATGGTATACTTTTTGATCCGTCACCTTCTGGTACATCATAAGACTAGATTATATATTTTAGAATCAAAATTTACCTAAATCATTTTGATTATTAATAGGTGCAATTGATAAAGAATTATTGGAAACTATTACAGTATTTAATTGATTTATTAATTCTAATAAATACTTGTACCTGCCTGACCATACATTTCCAAAAATTATGGGATCCAACATATAGTGAAATTAGTATTGACAAATAAAAATATATGGTGAAACTACGACCAAATTGTACATGTTTTCTCATATACTCTATTATAGTTTGGCATATATAAAAATACAATTTTACTAAAATAATGTAAAACAGTCTCCAGATATAACTTTTTTGTGAACGTAGAGATTCTTTTTTTAAAAACTATTATTTTTTTTATAAATATATCAACAGTTGACTTCCCCTATATATGAATATAATTTTTAGAAAAACAAACATAAATCCTTATTTATTATGTAGCTTAAAGAGCTCCTAATATGCTCATTTTTAACAAAATTGTTGGAATTATTTTAGAAAAATATCAATTTTCAAATTTATGTCATAAGTAAACTACACATCAATTGCTATTTATCATGTTATATACTGTCCAGGTATCAATATGAGTAACTAAAAAAAATAGAATTTTCAATTAAAATCACAAATTGTTTTTGAGGTATTTAAAACATCTAAATATCAAATTTAAATAGAATACATCACACAGTTTCAGTTCTATAATCGGGTAGACCGACATTGAAACATGCAGAAAGGTACGGCCCACATTTTTGAATTCGTGGGCATTCAAGTGCCATCAAAATCTTGAGTACGAATATATTCACAATTAAAATAATATGATCTCGATATGAGAATGTAAAATGATTTTCAAATGCCCACGTTTAGTGGAACATTCGATGGTTTTAATGCAATGCTATATAAAATTAGTTTTTTTATTATTTCTATAAAAATACGCATATTCAAATACTAGCTTCATACAATAACATGTTAATATCATCATTAATATCAACGTAGAAGGAAGAGAACAGTTAAAAAATATATCTATAGAAATAAGAAAATATATTTTTTTTACCTGATAGCATGATACAGGTGAAAATGGCAAGTCGGGTGAGAAGTACTCCCAGATCAGCCATCATCTCTTCCGAAAGTGGTAATTACTATCCCAGAAGTGTGTTCAGCCTTCTTACCCTCATTAGGCGTCGTACCAAGGTTAGTAGGAACGCCCTACTTACCACCTCGTTCGAAGGAAACGTCCAAAAAAAACCCGCCACCTCAACATCAAACATTCCGGCCGACCGACGCCGCACATATTAAGTTTCCCTTGTCCGGTCCGTTATTATTTAGTAGATGGAGCAATACAACAGAGGCACACATACACACACACACAAAACATACATGCTTGTGTCCCATACGATGGGGTTTACATATTACGTAGTTCGCAATATACGGAGACAGGTTCTATTATTTACAACCACACGACATCAACCTCTATTACAGTATGCAAATGTATGTAAATGACAACAGCGACACAGAGTTTTGAATGAGCTAGTAGTCTCTCTTGCTTTGGTAGTGATTTTTGACAGGGACACTCTTTTTTTTTATGTCTATCCTTCTCTTATCTCTCGAAAAACCTTCACTCAATCAAAAAAACAAATATGATCGTAGCAGTGTAAAAAAAAACCAACGTAAAACAACAATGTGTAATTGCATTTATACTAGCAGCTCAAAGAGTTTATTCATTGACACAATCGTTGAACTAAGGATCAGTTTATTGAAAAAAAATATATACTTATACTACAACGGAGTGAACACGATTTCTAAAGTGTGTTTTTTTTAACAATGTTTCAAAATTACTACTACTACTACTACTACCACCTTTAGAACTCTATTTTGAGTAAATATTTGACACAGAATTTACGTACGTAAGCGTACATAACAATGGGATGTTCTCTCGCCGAATACATCCCCAAAGCACATTGCTAATAATTAATTTAAAATGACACGAGTGAATGACACTCCTACGTACATCAAACATTGGAGTGCCCTATTCGACTAGTACAAGGTGAAAACACGTTCAACAAGACCTCCCTGGTGACTTGACTCCCAGAAAAACTAATAACCATTTATATGTCTGCTGGTAAAGTGTGGTTTGGTAAAAATTGTATCATTACAGTATTGAATTTTGTGATATTTCTTCTGAAAAGTAAATATTTGCAAACACTTACTGATTCTTGGCCATAATTTATTTACTTCTTAGAAACATAACTTAAAAAATGGCTCTCGAAAATCCCCCCTACCCCCCAAAAAACACTTATAACCGTCACAATGTATATATTCCAGTGTAAAAACCAATTCCCGTGTAATTGTTTTTTACGAGTTCGACACAAGGGACGTTAACACACACGTTTTCACATATTAACAATACACTTTTTATATGTATATGTACACGTTACATCCAAGTTTTGGCGTTCCCGTGGCTACATTAAACGTTAACCTTTAAAAAAAAAAAGTCGACGAGAGTTTAACACTTAAATAGAATGTCATAACGTCACAATGTCGGAGAAAGTTTTTTTTGTGTGTGCGTTAAAAGAGGAAAACAAAACACGCACTATTATCGTTGAGTGACTTGATTATGAGGAAGCCGGTCGTATGGGGGAAAAGAGGTGTGAGCACCTAGGCCGAGCGAGGCGTGGAGGATGTTTCGTTCGTTCCGTCAGTCCGGCGATGTTCGGGTCGTCCCGGGCATGGCGAGAAGCGATCCGGAGACTCTGTTTTCAGGCAGTGGTGTTGGGGGGGAGGGGATACGGCTCAAGGCAGGCGAGGCTCCCCTGTTGTGACGCGCTTGCGTAGTAGAGACCGCGGCGCTCAATACGCCCGCCGCTCGCCCCAGTAGCTCCCTCTATCTGTGCAACGACACACACAGACGGATCCGGTACCCCCAGTCCCCGGTTCTATACCTCCTACCCCCTCACATACACATTCCATGAGCTTGTTGACAACATTTTAACCATCACTACAAATTCTGCTTTCCCACAACACATCAACTTTATTTGTAAAACCAGCTATTATTTATTTCTAAGAATTATTCACACGTTTATGAATGAATGAGCCTTTACATTTAATTTCTATTTTTTGTTGTTGTTTATAAATCAACTTATATTATAACACAGCAAAAACCAATTTAATTATAGGACAACTTGAATCGGTGGTTATATGGTTTAACTCTTGTATTTGACTGGATTTTCGGTAATGAAGAGATCGGGATTCAAATCCAAGTTGGTTGTAGTAATGGTGATTTTCTCTAAATGGCCTACTACTCACATTCCACGTTAATGGAGGGTATATTTCCTCTAAAATTCTACCTTCCTCATCCCTATTTATTTTTTCTAGAACCGCATCTTAATATCTGTTCGGGTAGGCGACCTGGTGGTCTAGGGGTAAGGTGTCAGACTTCTGTGCTGGCGGCCGGGGTTCAATCCTCGGTCCCAGCATAGATTTATCTGATTTCCAAACCCTTCCTTCACCTCTGACAATACATCTTGTGAATGTGGGGAATGCCAGGCCTTCACCGTGGTTCGGATCCCACGTTAAACTGTAGGTCCT
>CABFVZ010004149.1:0-55571 GCA_902151445.1 Timema monikensis
TGTGAAAATAACATTGTAAATAATATTTTAATAAAAATTTGTATGTATTGTAATGTAATGCATTGTATGTGTTGGTATGTTTTTGTATGTGTAGGTATGTAATTGTATGTATGTGTATGTACGTACGTATGTATGTATGTATGTATGTATATACTATAAAAAGAAGATATGGACCATAATTTGTGTTCCAGTCCCCCTCACCTAAATATTTGTGTTTAGATATAATGACAGGGGTGTACTGTGTACGGGAGGGAAATGAAGGTGTGTATGTATAAAAATGGCAGGTGGTAAATGTCTTAGGGACAGTTTAATTAGGTGTGGTAAATGTCTTAGGGACAGTTTAATTAGGTGTGGTAAATGTCTTGGGGACAGTTTAATTAGGTGTGGTAAATGTCTTGGGGACAGTTTAATTAGGTGTGGTAAATGTCTTGGGGACAGTTTAATTAGGTGTGGTAAATGTCTTAGGGACAGTTTAATCAGGTGTGGTAAATGTCTTAGGGACAGTTTAATCTGGTGTGGTAAATGTCTTAGGGACAGTTTAATTAGGTTAACTCGGGAGTGGCTGATGTCCCTATGGAAGTGTGTCAGGTGAACCCTGTCATCCACGTGCTACAGTACCCAGGTTGTGTGCCCAAACTCTCTCGGGTTCAATGGTACAGATAAATATCTAAATACAGTAGTCTTGATAATCCAACCTAAATGTCAGATAATATGGAAACAGGTGAAGGGGGAGGGGAAAGGGCAGAGAAACAAATCCAAATTACTTGAAATAATAAGTATAAAATAGGGTTTGTTAGTAATTATTAATTTTAAGGCTAGAAATATTTCAATTGAAATAAACCATTTTTTTCTCTTTTCACTTGCCATATTTCTCACACAGTTAGATTGCATTAATGGGAAAATGCAAAACTCAATGACAGTATGAACGAGCACATTGTAAAAAATCACTAAGGCGCAAACAGAGCTATAGTATGATTTTGGTAGGAAGAAAAGTATAAGCTAGTTACTAAAGTTACTAAAACAATTTTAATAAATGCATACATCAAGTCATATTATCTGTAACTGTCACTTCAGATGGATATTATCGATACCTACAGAATGACACTCACAATATGGTTGGTTAAAGTTGGCCTCAACAAAATATGTTTGAGTTTTCCCTACTGTTCTTCCAACCAAAATCAGAGTATACGACCAGACCACATAAGTATGCGACTCAATAACTGACAAAGAAACGATGGTAGTGATAAAATAATATGCATGCGGATACTGCACAACAATGTAAATTGCACATCATGAGGATATTTCGGACTAAATGGAATGTTGGATTATCGAGAGACTACTGTATATTTATTTGAAACTGTCAAAAATTATAGTGCAGTGATCTTTATGTGTTAATCAAGTTTGTTTTTGTATTGTGAATGATAATGTTAAACACACTAAAATTGTTGGAGGGGAGCTACTCTCTCGACAGCATCCAAAAATAGGCTTAGTAACAATCTACTTTTAGACATCTGATTTCATTTTCATTCTCTTTTTTAGTAGTTTTACCGGAGATTAATTTTAATGTTTTTTTTTAAAAGATATGATCACCCAGAGGTAGTTAACCGGGTTTCATCTCAAACTAAAATGGTGCAGGAGCAGAACTGCTTTATTCGAGCAACATTTAAACGCAAGAACTTCACGAATTTGTCAGGACTCTGCAGATGTAGAGAATTTAGTTAGTTGGCTTTCACAACATCTTCAGTTTCCACAGTTCACTGACATGATGTCTATTGGCAGCGGAATTGTTGTAGGTGAAAACATAAACTTCCACGTCTCGGGAAATTATAATAATGAAAATAATTTGCAACAATTTTAATGACGTGATGGTGAAATGCGGGGAAAGTCCTTCCTATTACCACCACCACCACCACCGCGTCTTATTATCGGTTCGAATTATACGCACTTACGCTAATGTGTAATAGTAGGGTGAATGCGAGATGGAATAGAGGACCTCCAGTTTAACGTGTGATCCGAACCACGGTGGAGGCCTGGCATTCCATACATTCACAAGATGTCTTGTCAGAGGTGAAGGAAGGGTTTGGCAATCAGTTAAATCTGTGCCGGGACAGAGGATTGAACCCCGGACCTCCAACACAAAAGTCCGACACCTTACCCCTAGACCACCAGGTCACCCATAGAGTCTTTCCTATTGGAGTCATTAATACCAGCGTGAAAATACAGGATGTCGTGGTGCCCATTGTTATGCTGCTTATTTTTCAGATGCCGTGTTTTAACAAACACTCTAAAGAGGTTCTTAAGGATCATATCCAATAAGAACTTGCTCCATACCTCCTCTACTTGTTCTTCGATGGAGGGATGAGAAAAACTAAAAGTTAGCACTGTCTAGATAATTTCTGCCAATCACGGAAAATATCAATTTCAGGAATTCCTTTATCTTAGACGCTGAATATTTGCTGCATAGAGTGGTGTGGAATCGCAACAATACATTTATTGCCATTTACACGAAATGTGTTTGATCCCTACTATATCTCAAACAAAATTCTAATCGAATGAGACGAATATAAGTTGGCTTATCTCCTTGAAGATGCCAATTTATCTGTCAGCAGCGAAAGATGCTGACTCGCTTATTGTAAATACAGAAATCGAAATGTCCTCAGAGTTTTTTGATTCTGTGATAATTATTGGAGAAGATGTAGATATTTTAGTTCTCTTTACAGCTTTGGATGCTGCTTGTCAAAAAAAATTTTTTTACAAGCTGGGAAAGGTAAAACCTTGCAGCGACTGTATTATCTCCATAGTTTGTCGAGCGGGGATATCGTCTCATATAATGTACTATTTCTTCATTCTTTCAGCAGTTGTGACACAACCTATACTATTTTCAATAAAGGAAAACTAAAGTTTATTGACTGTACGTGTTAAACCTGCTGTTTAACATGTACAATAAAAATAACATAAATATAATTAAAACGATGAATACAAGAGCTAATATATCCTAATAATGTGTGGCAGATATTAACTCACGGTATATTTATGTTGCCGAGAAACGCCCAAGCTCCAGGAAAACTGTCCCAGCTGAATATGCCAGGATCATCGGCTTGACATCTTACTCACAGGTACCACTACGAAGAAATGGCAGAGATGTTTTTCTATGGGCTCGGCACAATCTATGAGCGCTAGTGGTCATTCAGCGCAATTTCACCCCCTCCCCCCTTGGGTGCCTAGGATGTGACGCGTCGGTCTCTCCTCCTCGTCGCAGGTGAAGCCTCGACAGAGACTATGAGAATTTGGAAGTTAGAGTTGGGGTTGGAGTTTACGGATTCTTTTGCTATTTTTATATGACATACTCTTTGGTAGTCGCGGAATCGCGCTACTTTTCTATGCCCTCAAGGCATAATGGTCGTCTTATGTTCTTTTGCTTTGTCCATAAGGCATAATTTAAAATGATGCACTTTATGCTCCATGTATCTTGGTCAATACAGCGTATTCAGTATGACAGTGCTTCTGATTTCTTTACTAGAGACCCGCATCAGTGGCGTAGTTGGCTAACGCGCTAGTCGTGTTAAGCTCAACTGCTGAGAACGGGGAGATCGAGGTTCAAATCTCGGTCAGGTGAACTGGGGTGGCTTTTCCTAAATGGTTTTCCACTCTCCCTCAACACAAATGCGGGTTCACTTCATCTAATTCAACTTTCCCAATTCCTAATCCAATAGCGTGATTAGTACTTAAAGCGTATAACCCGAACGGGTATTAAGACGCCCTGTAACATTACATGGTAGGTTACAGCTGGACCCCGCCCCATAATGACGGAGATAATATTTCAACAAAGCGTACTACCCATTCCAATAAATTCAACTCAATTAGCATCCCTACAATAGTATGTTTCTCTGTTGTAGTTCTTGTAAGCTAAGAAGACATAATAAAAACGATGCTGCACAATATATTTCATTACTCAATCCAATTCTAAGTATTAATTTGTTCATGTACTTACAATACTAATCTGCTCACAACAGAATCCTGCAAGGTCGGCCGGCACCTGGAATCCTAATTTGGCGAGTGGGTCAACAAAGCGTCCTGGCACTCCGACTGTACTAGCGAGAAATGAGCCGTGAACTATCAATGTCAATTAGAGGACAATTATGTATCCGACCTCTTGACGGATACTAGAGGAACCTCCTTCAAAACATCGGGTGATTGGAGATATTCACGGATATTCCGATGGAGCAAGTGGAATCAACAATGCTCTACATGACTGTTTCAAGGCATCGTTGACGTCATCATGCTTGTTTGGTGTACTCTCACCTCCATTCCAGAACGAAATCCCTATATAATGGCTGTGCAAGCATGCCATAATCGACTATCCTACGATCAACGATAAGACCATTGTCATGGACCTAGACAATGGCTGGAGAAAACTTGTAAAATGTATCAAAATTGTCGCTTAGACGAGTGGAGTTATGAACTCTAACTTCTTTATAAAAAATTTCTAAATGTCGCCGCTCGGGCGCTGGACTTTTGCATATATATTTATTCTCGTAAATATCCTGTTATGTGCTGATTAGAAGTTTGACATGTTAATTTTATATTGTTTGGAATTGTAGAGTATTCTTTTTTTTATCGAAGTAACTTTTCATATTTAAGATTATGGTTTGAATTAACGTAACGTGATGTAACATTTCCTATTGGAATTTGAATGACTTTAATCTTTTGTAACGTAAGTTCTATTTGAACAGCTAAAGTTTTGTTAATTGATGGAACTGTTTGTTCCATATTCTAAGTCAGATCTCATAGTCCCGTGGGAGTTTGGCTTAGGTCTGGTAGTCAAACTCTGTTGTGTGGTCGTCAAATTTAAATTACATTATATTTATATCGTTTTCTGTGAATTACGAAACCTTTAGAACCATATCAAGGTGCCCATTAGGCCCTTATAATTTTGTATCTCATTTAAATTTTTACGCTATGGTATTGTCTCTTATAGACTGGACTATCAATATTATGATGGATTTCATGTTTCCTTTTGTTAAAACACTTGCACAACTTCAATGATATAAAGTTGTTTGCTTCGAGCATAATTTCCAACTGTACTCGTATATAATGAGACCATTTTTTGTTATCTGCGCAATTGTCATTTACTTGAATAANTTATAGACTGGACTATCAATATTATGATGGATTTCATGTTTCCTTTTATTAAAACACTTGCACAACTTCAATGATATAAAGTTGTTTGCTTCGAGCATAATTTCCAACTGTACTCGTATATAATGAGACCATTTTTTGTTATCTGCGCAATTGTCATTTACTTGAATAAACTGCTCATATTGTTGAATCTATATCTTTTTTATAATTTCCATTTATCATGCATGTTAAGTTCATCCTCTCCCTTTTATTACTTTTTATGGCCGGGTAGTATTAGGACTCAGAGAGGGTGCAACAGCACTGCTAAATATATATATATTTTTACTAGAGTCCTTCGAAGGAGAATGAGCGTTGGTCCGTATTTCTTCTGTTAGTTCGTCACCAAGGTGCTTATTGCTATTCCTGCCTATCGGGAAGTATACGTCTAAGATCTGAATAAACTTGTCTTAAATAACTATGGACTGTTTGATATAAAATATATTTAAAAGATATGTAAGTATTCTATTTCACTTGTTTACATTTAAATAAACTGATTTGTTAAACTATTACATTTCTCTTATATTTCATCCTTCCCAAATTCTCATTTAATTATTGTAGGCACAAAATTAGTCACTACTTCTATCACAAGGAGATGCGACGATTCATGACTAATATAAAAGTACCAGGATTTGCATGAAAGCATTCAGGTTTTTAAAGATAGTAATGCTGAACCAAATGCTAACACTGATGCTAGAGAACGTGGGAATGAGAGGATTCCAAGAAAGTTAATGGATATGAAGTATGTAGGGAAAAGACCGGAAGGACGTTCAAGAGGCAGAAGGAACAGATAGCAAGTGAGAGTAGAGTATAAGAATGCAGGAGGAAGAAATGGTGGGAGGAATTATACTTAACAGACCCAGACGGAAACTGATAAGTAAACATCGCCAATACAAGGTCATAACTATGGAGCAAATCTTCTCTTCTCAAACTTTAGTCTTTTGACCTCCACTACACTAGTTTTGCTTACATTCAAGGTTTATGTTACTACTAGGAGAAAAAGAAAATTTATAAATAACAGGACATATTTACTTTAAATAACAATTTACATTATTGTAATTTAAAGAAAGCTCTTTCTTGTTCAATATTAATTCATATTTCCAGGGGCAGATTTACGCAGAGGCCTAGTGGACACGTGCCTAAAGCAGCAGACTTTGAATGATAAATATTTCAATTAATACAAGGTTGCTACTGATATAGATTTCACTCCTTACTGATGAAAGGAATGTGTATCAATATAAGACAATTGCTGCTAATAGTGTGAGTAGGAAAACCATACTCATATCTCTATTCTATAGAAATACCACCAGAACATTTAAATGATTTTTTATTTGTATTATAAAAAAAATCGATGAACATACTATAGTATTGATGGCTTAAGATTTTTAAAAAGTTACAATCAACTTTCTGAAATTCCATTTTGAACGCAAGAATGTATTTACATTCTTTAGGTGTTTCACTGTACTGAAGCCAAGGTTAAGTGTTTTAACTTAAGTTTCACACAATTTCCAGGTCAGTCGCAACCCTGTAATTTAATTTTATGAAATCATGAGTGATTGTTTTATCTGTAGTAACATTTTCTACAGCCTACTAATGAAAACTTGATATTTTTAAATTTGTGTGTTGTCTTTGCTTAGATTGTTACTACTTTAAAAACCCCACTATGATAAATAATGTAAGCACTTTTTATCTGTAATCCCACATATAGCAATGGAGTCGGAGGGAAAAACTGGGGATTTGAAAGTCAGAAATCAAGCTAGGAAAATGGGCAGCATAGTCGTTAATCTACCCATGCACATTTGTCTTGAAAATTGAGGTATTGAAAAAAAATCCTTTGGTTGTGAATCACTTTTATTTTTTAGACATTTTATAATCAGTTCGGTTCACTGTTTAATAAATAAATTTTTACTTTCCCTTTCCACTGTACAAGAAATTAGTTATTGTTTTATGGTATATTTATCTTGAAATTGTTTTGCCACCTATCATTTAACAATAATATATGTATATATATAAAAACTTTGTAAAGTTAACTTTATGTTGCATTTGAAAACACAGCTTATTTATTTATATATTTATGACTAGGTGGCAGCACAAATTGTAGCTAAGGCTGTAAAATGTACAATTCAGGATAGTTTCTTTTATAATAGAAGTCCTGCTTCCCCTGACAGATCCAAACATAACAAAGGAAAGGGTAAGACTGAAAATCAAAGAAGTTATGAAATAATGGAACTTTGGAGCCCCCGGATTTCTACAATTAACATTCCATAATTATTAGATACATCGTCTTTAAAAAAATAAATAAGAACAGGAGCCCTCAATTACTAACAAACAAAAACTTGGAAGTGTTTGAACACTAGCAGACATATTAATAACAGCATATACAACATATTTCTCTTCCCTTTTAACATTATTTTACTACCCTTATATTTTATTATGTCCTCATTTACAGTTCATTTATGCACAGAATGTAGTCCCCCCCCCCCCCNAGTAACCAGAGTCTGATGTACAAAACCTCTGCACACACACTGAAAAAAAAATATCACCATTTGTTATTCATCCATTCGAAACAAAACAATACTAAGCAATGATTTAATTGAATTAGATAACTATACAATTTTTCAATATCACTTGTGTTCGTTTATACAAAACGTATTCGAGTTTGTTGTATAAATTATCACCTCGTCGACTTATGAACAAGACATAACACTGAGCGCAGTCGGGCTCAAGAGTCTTCACAACTACTGTCATTTTCAGTCTCTTTCAATGCCGTGAAAAATGATGTTAGCGACTTCAAGGCCACAGCTTTACCAGTGACCTCATGCCCATCGTTGCATAACGACCACGCCAAAAATGATTCTGTGGGGATGATACCATCTTCCCATAGTGTTTGGAAGATTTGGCACAAGAAACCTGTCACAAAAGAGATGATGTCAAATAATCTGACAAAATAATATAAAATTGCAAACCATAGGATATATTTAAATAAAATTATTTCAATTTTTTCATGGGTTCTAAACCCGGAAGTGATTAAAATATTTATTTAATTATATGAAAACTGTTTATCGATATAATCAAATCTAACCTTGTGGATGCTCTAGTTCATTAGTCAAGGCTTGGATTGCGAAGAGACACTGTAATTCCAAATTTTCTTTGTTGTCCATGTACTTTGTAAGTAAATTTTCTTCTTTACGTAGTAATTCTACCTTTAGCTTCCAAGATGTGTTTTGTTCTGAAAATATAAAAACGTAATTCTTTACCAAAAAATACCAATATATAGGGTTCATACCCGATCCTAACCTTAAATTGAAATTGTGACAAAGAATATTAAAAAGGTGACTCTTCAATGGAACTAAAGATAAAATCGTGACTTTCTCCAATTTCCAGGAAATGGTTTTTTCTTTTCTTTTACGCAGTCAAAATTATCTGACCATTACATCAATAATTGCTCTTATTTAAATGGTGCTATTAATAATTTAAGATCCAAGACCATCTTATCAAGTACTTCAATTTCACTGCAAATAGGGAAAAATTATCAGGATCTGCTCCAGGAAACAGCTCTAAATGTATCCCAATTCTCAGACAAAGAAGCTGAAAAATCTGGTCACAAATTACTTACTGTGAATTGCACTGCGAACTACCGCTGTGGACAAGGCACGGATAAATTGTGGATCTGCAACCTTATCACCAACATTGGCCTGAAAGGTAAAACAATTCATGAGTTTTGCAGCAGCAATAATGAGAAAAGGATCAAAGCTTTGGCTTTTTTTGGTATGGTTTCTGTAGGGGTTCACGCTTAGAAAAATGTCCGAATGACCCATTCTCGAGAGTATGCCGGGAAAGACCTGTCCAGATGGTCCTGTTAACTCAATCTCTATTGGAGATTGTCATCTTTGTTCTGGAAACAATTTGGGTGTATTTTACTGCCTGTGGTGATACAAACAAA
The DNA here is from genome assembly GCA_902151445.1 of Timema monikensis. Lineage (NCBI taxonomy): Eukaryota > Metazoa > Arthropoda > Insecta > Phasmatodea > Timematidae > Timema > Timema monikensis. The sequence goes on from CABFVZ010004149.1 coordinate 9,119, forward strand.
TTTGGATGCTTGTGAATCAATGTGCTCTCTCTATATCAAAAGTTTTTTTAGGTTCAGCAAGCAAGAGAACTTGAAAGATTTAGAGGACAGAAATATATTATACTCTACCATCTTTTTTTTAGAGATTACAGAGTTGTTAAACTAAGCAGATTTAAGGGGCTTTAAATAGAGAGAATTCTCTACAGTTTTTATTTTTAAGTATCCCTACATAAGTATTTTAAGTTGTTACCAGTACAGCACTTAAATTTAATTTTCTTTCCAATGTCATTAATTCAAAACAGCACATGTTCATTTAACAATTCTATTTGGTGAATTGAATAGACTAGTGTTCTCAATAACTATTTATTATACCTTTTTTATTTACAAATGTTTGATGCAATGAGACTTCATTTGTAGGTAATACAGTTACCTCGAAGCGAAAAGAGGTTTTCCTTGGAGATGTGTTTACTATAATGTAATTCTTAATCATTTTATTTTCTCTATTATATGAATTAATACTGTGTAAATTAGATATTTTTTGTTAAAATTGATTTTAATTTATTATAAATACTGTACACAAACACAAACACACGTTCTAGCATAAAAAGTTGAAAACCCTTTTGTATTTCTTATAATTATCTGAAGGTTTTAAATTGGATTTATTTTTAGTTAAAATAATACGATACTCACAGATATCCAACTAGTTATCTGGTCAAATGGATTACTCGAGAGCAGAAACTCCAAAATTTTGTTCTCAACTTCAGTCATAGAAAGTGCAGTTGAAGCAACTTGATATGACTGAGGGTACGTTGGAGCACCCAACGTGAACTCAAAATTCTGTAAAAAGATAATGTATATTAAAAGTTAAACAAGACAATTTAAATTAGACAAATTATTACATAGTTTTGTGCAATAAATAATATTGTGTGTCTATGTAAAAATATTTTGCCAGGAGAATTCACTAGCATCAGTAGCAACTCAATTAGGAATGTGCGAGAAACATTTTTCAATTCAAGACAATCTCGAGACTAATATAAAAAGTATAAAGACAAGAAAACGTCCTTTAAAATTATAAAAAAATTTTTAATTACGTTTACTAAAGTAAATATATAGTTTATGTTACTTATTAACATTTGATCTGGTGCTTACTTTAGATGGTCATATAATTTAGTCAAACATTTTAAATGCAATTAATAAAATGATAAGTAGTTACAATGAATATAATTTTGCAGTGTAAAAACTTTTGTCAAATTTGATATTTAAAATAATATTCTCCACTAAAAAATTTCCTAACAAAGGATGTTTTTTGGGGGGAGATGCGGCCTATTTTTTGGAACATTATGGTTTTATTGAAAATAATAACTTCCTGGTATGATTTTTTAATTTCTTAGGACCATCATTTCTCGAATTTAGAGATTCATTTTGTAACTTTCGAGACGCGATCGAGATCCCCCCCCCCTAGAATTATAAGTCTCGCACATCCCTAATTTAAATAAATTAACCATATTTAATCAGCTATCAATGCTTGTGCAAATCTTCCACGCTCACTCTAATGAAATGCCATGCTTTTTTAGTCAGTAAAAACAGCCCAAAGAGTAGATTCTACACCCCACCTTCCCAAAACAACAATTAAGTGCATTTACAAATGTCAATTTCTTTATATCTATTCCATAAGAGAAAATATTACAATTTCTTACAAAGTCTTTAACGAACGTAGAAACTTTATCTGGTTCCATAAAATCAGTCCATTTGAGATTTGCAGCATCCCACCGATCTTTAATCCAATTTGGTCCCTGTAACATTAGAACACTCATGTGTCATCAGGAACTATTTATAGTAAGACGCGGTGCTAATAATAAACTATTTAGAGGAAAATTATAACCAAAATATTGATAAAATTACTTTCATATTCATAATTCATGAAATCTGCAGATGTCACTTATAGGACTTTTTTTTCTTATAAAAGTTGACCTTATATAATTATATTAAAATGGTACTATAGAAACATTAGTGAATGACCACAAAACTAATATTAAGTTTAAAAGCTTACCTTGTCCTTTATTAATAATGGAAATAATCTAATAATAAAGTTTATTGGTTTAATGTCTTCAACTATTTTTTGGAAGTCTGTGAAGGTGATAACATCGGTGGACATCAAGGGAACTGGGGACAAAACAATAACATTAAATAATAAAACAAGAGGTGAGTTAACAGCGAAATAAAAAAGTCCTACAAACTTATATGCTTTTCATTTTGTGTAAACTAGAATTGTAGTTTTCCAGGTCCAAGCATTTTAGAGAGATTTCAAATTTAAGAGAAACATTGAAATTTTCATTTAATCTTCTAAGTATTGAAATATTAATATTTCGAGTCCTAAACAAGATATCACAATCGAATCTTCAATCGGAAAGCTATCGATTCTCACCAAGGATGAACTGGCATGAAACAAGCAGCCATGATAGGTTTTTACCTGGATGTCAGTTCAAAAATAATGTGTTTAGGTTTTGGGTTGCCAACACTTTTACTTAAAGGATCACCGTTTTTCTATATATGTTAAGTTACCTATTATATTTTACACTAAAAATAACAAACTTAAGTTTTCTCATAATATTTCAAACATAATTAAAAGTATTTATTCTTTGTGTTGAAACATTATATATTATGAATAAATATAGTGCATACATCTACCTTTTAATACAGGCATATTTACTGATTCTTTTATTAATATTTTACCACATTTCGAAATACTTAACTGAATACAATATTTGCATGCGCTGCGTGTATCATTGTAAAAAACTTGTTTCCGTCATGTTCAACCACATGGTTTAAATTTGTTGGTCGCCATTTTGAAGTTATTTTGATTCTAGCTTTTGTGGAAGTGCTCTGATAATAATTTTAAGTGGAATAAAACAAATAAATTTGTGTCCGATCTCAAATAAATATATAAATAATATTGGCAAAAATTACTGTGGATAACTATCACATTCATATATTAACATCAGTTTTCATTAGTGATCCAAAGTGATAGATGTCAGCTGTTGGCATCTTGATATACTAGGGACTATTTATAGTAACTTTGAGTTGTCATTCAAGTAAACTTAGGTCATTAATGAATATTCACTGGCCCTTAAGATTATTTAGACACAAAGTTTCAGATACATTTATTTCATCACAAGTCAATCCACTCATAAAGCATTCACGAACTAAGTTTACCTGGATGACAGCTCGAAATGTTACTAGAAGTAAACCCTAATATATAACTACGTCAACAGCTGACATCTATCACTTTGGAAGACTGTAATAAAAACAGATGGTAATATATTAATGTGATAGTTAACCACAGTAATTTAGGACAATATTATTTATATATTTATTTGAGGTCGGACACAAAGTTTATTTATAATTTTATTCCCCTTAAAAAATATTAACACCAATTTCACAAAAACTTCTAACGAACATATCTTTAAAATGGCGACTAACGAATCTAAACCATATGATTGAACATAACGGTAAACAAGTTTTTTACAATGATGCAGACACGCAGTTGATGAAAATATTTTATTCAGTTCAATATTTTAAAATACAATAAAATAATCATAAAATATTTATTGTATGTAAAAAAATGACCATTTTCTCTTTTCCAAGTAAATACGATGCCTGTAATAAAATATATTGATGTGTGCAGTATATTACACAAAATCAGTAACATTTCAAAATGAAAAATAAGTATTCTACTTTTAATTAATTTTAAAATATTGTTTCAAGTTGGATAAAAAGAATTTTTTTTAAAAATATGAAATAATATGAGAAAACTAAGTTTACATTATTTTAGATGTAATATATAACCGGTAATTAAAGATCTGTACATTTATAACAAAACTGTGATCTTTTAACCTAAACATATGATTTTTGAACTGTCATCCAGGTAAAAACCTATCGTGAATGGAATGTATTCTAATTTATGTTAACATAAGCAAAAACACTTATAAATGGTTAGAAAATAGCCTAGTGTATATATATATTTTTAAATATTTTACGTTTATAATAGGGTTAAGAGCAGTTTATTTGTTGAAAGCAATTAAGTGCATTAAACATGTTATGATGCACCTAAATATTTGGTAGAATGGCACAAAATGAAGCCCAAATCAAAGTAAAATATACTAACACAAATCTACCAAGTTTATACGAATATAAGAAGAGGTCTATTAACTGGTATCACAATAATCAATAATATACGCTAAAGATCTCGATACTACTCTTTAGTAATTAACACGGATAACATCTCAGATGGGTTGGAGCAAGTGATGGACGTAATCGAGTTTACTTTCCAATTACGTCACTACGATATTAAAGTATAATCAAAATAGGTTTTTATAGGTTGCCCCCGAATATAATAAGCCCCAACACAAATTTCCAACAATTTTAATAAGAAAAACAATATAAAGAATATGAAATCACTTTTTAAGAGGAAAAACAAAAAATGGTATTTACAGTTAAAATGGTATCATTTGCACAGAATAATTTATATTTACAGTAAAATTGAGATCAGCTGCCAAGAAAAACAAATATTTATAGTTAAATTGTTTCCAATATGGTCTGCCATCCTATTACTTTCATATTTAGTACACATGCCTAAACTACCATATCTCACCAAAGAATAGCAGCTTTGATCAACATAATTCAGCTAAATTTTTGGCGATTAGTAAATGTTTCGATATATATTGATACTACTCTATGCCCATTTTAAAGCTATAAAAATCTGTCCCTATTAGCTAAGAGTGTGATTATAGCCTGCATTAGACTATGGTCACAGTAGCACCGTATTCGGCCGTACTCTACTGACTCATCCGATATTTTCAATCTCATGATCCTTCATTAACTTGGTCATAGTACAACCGTTAAGTTGGCCGAATACATCTGACAGATTCAAATCAATTTTTTTTCCCGGCCGAACTGTCCTATTTTCAATAGATCAGGTTACAAGTATTTTTAATTTGAATAAACTTTTTTTTTTGCAAAAATAAGCTACTCGGAATAACCAATCATTAGAGAAGTTTTCAAATGGGGATCCGCCTATTTAATCAAAAATTCAGTTTGTTGTATATTTGTCCGTTGATTTCTTCCTATATATCTCTCTACTTTATATTATTTTATTTTCTGTATATCATTGTGTAAGGAAAGAGTCACATTTTAGAAGCTAGCGTGTTAATAGTTGAGTCCAATGTACATACTTAGGGGGAGTAGGGTATGTATGAAACTCAGATTTTCACTAAAGATCATCATTTGTCATAATAAAAATTAACTTCTCATTGTTTTTATGAAACTTTTTCAAGTTAGCATTCTTATGCAAAAGCAATGAAACAAAGAATAAATTCCTTGGCAATTTTGCAACTCTAATTGTAAATAGAAAAAACAAAACAATTTGTTAACATTACAAAATAAGAGTACCATATTTATTTTCCTCATTCATGATAAAATAGATACTACTTACAAAAAATCAGTGCAGAAACACTAAGAAACTGGGGCTTGGCTGATTGAGGTAAATACGGTATTTCGTTAAAGAAAACCCTGTCATTTTTTGAGACACAATGAGTTATGTTTGCAAGAAAAGACAGATAAAACATTGCAAATATTTACTAATACCTCTATTTTCTAATGTCACATTGCAATTTCATTCAAAAATTTGCTAGGATAAGAGTTTCTACAAAAAAATTCAAAATAAAAATAATCTTAAAACTCAAGATGTATTAAAGGAACAAATTAAACAAATTATTAAATTGACACGTCTCATAAATAGTCGCTTCAGTCCTGTTGAGCTATTTGTACCAACATGGGAAGTATGGAACAAAGTGTGGATCATCATTCACAACTATTTAGATTTTCCCTTAACTATCATCATCTCGATAAGTGGATTGCAATTAGCAAACCAATCCAGATAAAATAATGTCACTTCACTGATTTATTAATGTTATAATTGAACATTAGCCATGTTTTTACAATTCAATTGTTATTAATCTTTATGAACAACGCATGTTTGCACTCTTGGTTAAGTGTTTGACAGCCAATACCAAATTAATACAAGAACTGGTCCTGCATAAAGTAACATTAAATAGGTCGTATACTGTTGATTTACAGTATATTATGTTGGATTAGATCAATTAAAGTACCAGCTGTCATATCAAATCTATAAACACCACTAACTTAGTTTAGTCAGAACCATTTTATCTATAGTAATCTATACCAAGATGTGTAACCAATCCAGACGCAAAAACTCAAGCTTTTGATACAAAACAACATTTAACATACCTATAGTTTCTGCAACATAAAGCCAGACTTTCGGAACATCAATTGCATAATCGTCTGCAAAGCTCAAAAAGGACTTCAATCTGGAAAGACAATAAAATATTAAATAATTTAAGCATTTGGATTTATAATTATGTTTTAAATATTTAAAATAAAATCCTATCAAATGACACTCTTGATTCTAATTTTTAAACCTGTGAAATTAAGGTCTATTCAATCGGTATAGGGATTGAAATGAAAATATCAAAGGAGAATGAGAATATTAAACGCATCCACAATTATTGTACAAATCCAAATGCAATTCCACTCATTTACTTTGTATTATGCTCAAGGCTTTAGTGTACACATAAGATATCCATAGTTAAAAGGATAGTAGTATTTGACGGCTAGCGCGACTGTGCCTTATTGCAAACAATGACATAGTGGCTATTATCAAACCATTTAGAAATAATTATTATTTTCTTGCTAATACTAGATTTTAATTTTAAAGGATTACTGCTTTGTATGGTACTTTTTTTTTAAACTTATTGATAACACAAAATATATCAATAAAATTGTTTTCTGTTTTGTGATTGTGGCAACCTTTATCTTCATTTTTAGCCAAGTGTTTTATTTCCTTAGATCTATTTTGGAATAAATATTTCTATTAAGTAGTTTATTGTTATTTAATGGTGCTCAATAATAGTGTTGACGAGGTAAGTAGCTGTAAAATAAGAGAGGCTGAAATGTTGGGTATCGGTCTAATTTAACTAGTAAATTATCAATAGTGTTAGGGAGAATTAAATACAAACTTCACAATAATAAGAGTCATTAATATTTTAACTAAGGATCTGTGAGCCTGGGGTTTTCACTCGAGTATTTTTAAAAAACTCCAAAGTTCAAGTAGACACATTCTTAATTTTAAAATGTTGAAAAGAATATTAAAACACATGTTCAAAAAAGAGTTAAATGGAAATCTGTTTTTAAATGAGAAATAATACTTAGTGTTTAAAAAATATTAAGAACACTCATAAATCTAATACAAAAACAAATGATTAAAATGGTTTCAACACTCGTGTTTAAGGACATTAAAATTACACTTGCAATTATAAAACAAAGTTAATAAAATGAATAATTGCATAATGGCTTGGAAATGTGCAACAATAAAGTGTAGAAACACTGTAAATGTGATGTACAGTGATTTAAATTAAATGGGAGTAAAGGAAGCCAACCTGAAAGGATAGTTAGGAACAAACTTCTCACTTCATGTCTTCTTAACCCTTTGTTACCCAGTTATAAGGTAAAATGTAGGTAGTCCTTTGTTGACCAATAGTACTTTTAGGTACCACCTTCTTTTAGACCCTATAATACATTACTTGGCAATTATGTCAACACAAGGGCCCATTGGTACTTCTAAGTACCTTCTTCCTTCACAAAGAAATTAAATTTTATCACATTGAACATACTGTGTAGAAACAGGAAGTTGTTTTATTGAGTGTCATGCTATGACTTCATGTATTGGTTTATCTTTTCTTAAATTTATTTATGAGTGCTATGGCTAGAAATTTAACTATTATATATAAGCATTGTGTTTAGTTATATATATTAGGATATTACAGTGATATTGGTTTTATTTGGTTGTAAATGTAGTGGACTGAGAAGTACCAATGGGCCACTAGAAGTATTTAGGTTATATTTTGAATTGGACCTATGGGCTTCTAATAATTAACATAAAACAAAAACAAGTATGTCCCCTTTTTCAATATTAGTTAAAGTTATAAAATATATACAATTGAAAACAATTGTGTAAATACCTTTTCATATTAGGTTTACTCTATAGGCATAATGTAGGTTATGGCAGATAAGAAATTGAACACGTGTAAGCCTACTGTTTCTGACAAACAAATTCTAGATATTTTGTGGGAAGAGCTTCCATGGTACTTCTAAGTACCTTCTTCCTTCACAAAGAAATTAAATTTTATCACATTGAACATACTGTGTAGAAACAGGAAGTTGTTTTATTGAGTGTCATGCTATGACTTCATGTATTGGTTTATCTTTTCTTAAATTTATTTATGAGTGCTATGGCTAGAAATTTAACTATTATATATAAGCATTGTGTTTAGTTATATATATTAGGATATTACAGTGATATTGGTTTTATTTGGTTGTAAATGTAGTGGACTGAGAAGTACCAATGGGCCACTAGAAGTATTTAGGTTATATTTTGAATTGGACCTATGGGCTTCTAATAATTAACATAAAACAAAAACAAGTATGTCCCCTTTTTCAATATTAGTTAAAGTTATAAAATATATACAATTGAAAACAATTGTGTAAATACCTTTTCATATTAGGTTTACTCTATAGGCATAATGTAGGTTATGGCAGATAAGAAATTGAACACGTGTAAGCCTACTGTTTCTGACAAACAAATTCTAGATATTTTGTGGGAAGAGCTTCCAGAGGACAATAATTCTGGCACAGGACTGAATTGTCAAAACAGCATGAGTACGGATATTCTCAATTCTCATCCATCAACGAGTTCACAGACAAAATCATCTGGATAGATCAGTTGATGTTGACATAGTTGATACTATTCCACTTCCAGAGCCAATTAATACTAATACACACAAAAAATATTTCAGAATTTTATTTATATCTAAGTAGTTATATTATTCTTTATTCTATGTAGGTTAGTATATGTTTGTAACTCTATACTTGCAAGTACCATAGCCTGAAATAATTGAAATACATTTTTCTTAAAGTAAAATAACATAACTTTGGTGAACAATAACATGTAAGAAAGTTAATGGTACGTAAAAGTACCTTTTGTCAACAAAGGGTTAAACTTTTACACTTTACACTGCTTTAAATCTTTCAGTTGCACTATTTTGAATTTTCGGGGATATTACTTTTTCCTCAATGTCTTTTCATATGAAAATTAATTATTTCCAAAAATTCAAAACAATGTGCAACTGTTTGAGAAAGTGGGAAGTGTAAGAAGAAATAGGTAAGTGTGTTTGTTTATAACTAGGCCTAACCTAACTATCAATTAGGTTGGCTTCCTTCACCATGACTATATTATTGAGTGTTTCTACACTGTCTTGATTAAAAGTTAATACATTTGATGTTGTAATAAGCTTATTTCCCCAAAATATGTTTTAGTAAGTTAATTTACTGTATAAGAAACGGTAAGAATCATAAACAATTAGAACTTAGAGGTGTTTCATATTTTGTTTATTATTCCTTAGTGTAAACGTGATTGATCAAGTCTTCTGTTACATTTCCATTCCTTTATGCACAGTTGAACATGTAAATTGTACGGGCTCTCGTTAGACATTATTTTACTGAGAAATTTACTTCAATTTAATTTTTATTGCTTATCAAAATTTGATGCTCATACTTTAAAATAAAAAATATTTCTAGTAGAGATGGGCCACTGAAATCTTTGAATCCACCAAGTCCTGAAAAGTATTTGGGGATCCGAGGATTCAGTGTTTTACTGGATTCGATGGTTGAATCTTTTTTATGTATAATAGAGGTGTGTGAAGCTTCGTAACTTTTGACTCTACTTAAAAAAAAAATTCAGCTTTGAAACCTCACTAATAAATATATTGACAGCTAAAATACTCCATTTATGTTCAATTATTGCCATTCTGAGCTGTTATGTACATTTCAAATTCATATTGAAAAAATCTCAAGTGATTGAATTGCATGTTGTAATAATACATTTTTCCAAGATTTGAATATCAAAGCTAAATGGGAGATTCTCGGATTGGTAAAATAGTGGATTTGACCCAAATCTAATTGCCCCATCACCTGACCTAGTGTTCTTTCTATAGCAACTTCATAGGAAATTGAAATACACAACACAACCTCCTATAAGGGCAAGCAATAAAGGACAAAAAATGGGGAAAAAAGAACTAAGTAAATAATTAAAAGATATTTAAACAAGGATAACAAAAACACAGGAAAACTGACCTTGTTTTAAAGAAAGCCTATTTCACTGTTTTCGCCAATTTTAATTTAAAAATGACTAGAAGGCACAGGAAAACTATAAAAATGGATAAAAGGTGTTTTAGATCTATTGGTTTCTATCACTCTCTACCAAACATTCATTTCATCTTTAAGAAAGCTCCTAAAAAGATTCCAAGCCAAGGCCTTATTTTAATATGATTACTTACCCTTCAATGTAATATTCTTTCTTAACAACCCCCTTACTTAAGAGATGACATAGTAACTTTCCTAAGCTTAGACGAGCATGAGATGTCCTTTCCATTACATAGTTAATGCATTTCAGTATGAATGCAATGAAGTTTAAGTCTGAAAATGTCTCAACAACGGTTTGCTCAGCTTCCTGAAAATAGTATCACCAGCATATATGATAGATACAGGTTTTCACTAAAAATAGAAAATTATTATACACAAGTTAAAGTCATTCCTCTTAAAAAATAGTTTTTATCTAATGGTTTTCATCAATTCCAATCATTAAATTGTAGTCTCAGGGTAGCTAAAAAAAAAATTATTTACACAATTCTCTGACCTTTTCAGGTTTTCTAAGCAACAATTTCCCATTTTCCCCTGACTACTTATTTCCAGTTTTAGTGGTGGACAATGACTTGTTTTATTTATCATTGATCACATATTAAAAAAGTTTGTATATACTAAAACGGTTTAAAAAGTTATTTTAAAAATTAAAATGTTATTTTATTTGTATATTATTAACTTTTAACCTAATCCAATATGAATCTTGCCATTTCGTTTACATATAATTGTACTTTTACTTATATGAAAGCCAAGAAGGTCGAAATCAAGGATTAACTTTTTCCAACTTGAATTATTGAAAATCACAGGACTAGCTCGTTGACAGACTTGAAATTTCCTACCATATATTAAGATAAAATCATTGTGATTCTTCAAAATAAAATATAAAGTGACAAACCTGCAAGTTAGCATTTTGAAGGAATTCGTCTAGGAGGAGATGAGTCTTTCGCTCCAATTGTTCTGCAGTTATGGAGGGAGGTATAACTGGTGGCAGAATTGTGGGCCTGGCATTCATTATACTGTCATTATCTACAGATATAGAAGCAGAGGGCCTGAACGACTCTTCACTTCGACGCACAGAGTTGTCCCTAGATGATGACCTTGATGGATGACCACTAGTTTGAATTGGTCGCGAGTCTACAATATATATATATAAAAAAACCATCAAGTGATATAAAAAAGCACACAAATAATAATAATTCTTTTTGCATAATTTCAGAATCCTTTTGGCATACAAAACATCTTGGCATATAGCCAATTCTCTATAAACATATTCATCATGTTGGACATTTGTTTTCAGGAATTTAAAGTTTTATTTAACTTATAAACAATACACTTGCTTGATATTTTTAAGGGCTTAGGTGTATCAGAAAGAATACAAATAATGTTATATTTCCAAAAAAATTGTGTATGAATGGGACATTCAATCCCAATGTTGTCCCTTCAGCCACTTAGATATACATATGTAATCCACCATCAATTAGGAGAGTTGGTATCACAAACAGTAATGGGCACAATATGACTGATTTAATTTAGCGGCCAGGCTGATTTGTAATATTATGTTTATCAATCTATTTGTTCCCATTACACATTTGTACCTTTTTTCATGGGTATAATAACTATATCTTAAAAGTGAACGATTTGATTGAATATTTTCATACAAACTTTTTATAATAAGTATTTATATGAATTAAAAATAATCATACCAACTTTGTTGCTTTCAAATGGAAAATCAGAGTTAAAAAACCCAACTATTGCCAAAACAGCATTAGTTATTGTATTGTATTAGAAATTGACCTGATATAGTTTGGTAAAATAACTAATAAAACTGACCTTCCATTGCCGGTTTGAAAGAAGCTACCATTCTCTCCTTTTCTATCGAAGGTGTGGGGGTAGATTTCCCAGGTCCTGACCGAGAACTAGAAAGCAAACCACACCATTTATGTTAGGTCATATAGTGACATAACAGTAATACTGATTTGAATGATGCTGGGTAGAGGAGAGTTTGTTGGGAGCTGCAGGAGGTATGAGGGAGGAGAAAGCACGGTGGAACTATGGACTAAATTAGAGGAAGCAGTGGAGAGCAAAGCATTCAGAGTGGATTATTAAGAATAGGAATGAGGAAACAAGAGAAAGAGTAGATTAAGAAAAGGAGAGCTACGCGTGTGCAGTCCAAGAAGGATTGGATACAAAAATGGGACAGATGATGAAAAATGACGTGAAAGGAATTCTGGTGAGTCATGTAAAAACAGTAGAGAAATTATATTATGAATGAGGCATGAAATACTTTGAGGACAGAAGTAACTATGGATGGGATATTTCGAGAAGATGTTCAACCCGGAAGAGGAGGGAGACGAGAGTGAAGAAGCATGAAGAAAAGAATATAAGGAAATTAGTACCACATGAAAAGCGGTGTAAGATATTAAAGGAGATGAACAAAATAAAAATACCATGTGTGGACAAACTAACTGTAGAAATGTAAAAAGAGCTGCAAGAAAACAAGATACCAGAAGATTGGATGAAGGGAACTCTGGCACAGAATTTTTAAAGGAGACAGGTGTACTAATTATAGTGAAGTTATTTTAAAAACAACAGAGGAACAGAGCTCTACAATAGATAATCTTTATACAAGAGCTGATTGAAAGACAAGCCTTATAATAGACTATTTACCTCAATTTTGAAGTCAAAATTAAAAAACCTTTAGGTTCATAATAGAAAGCTATAAATTTTTCAGGAAAAACGCCCCTACCCCGTATAAACATTATTCTAGAAACTCAGCACACCCAGGAAGCTGAAATTTTGAAGGCGGGTAGCCACTAACCAAAAGGGTACAGAAATACTTGTTGACTGGGAAGAAAAAAAAAAGTTTTGAAATGAAACTTTTAATAAGGAACAGTTTCACATTTTCAAATTAGTATTTCTCTTTCGCTTTACAAGGTGATTGTATTATATTTTGGAATAAGTTATAGGAAAGGTGGATAGAAACATATAAAAGGAATGAACACAATATGACTTCTACAATGAAAAGAACACAGTTCACACAGTGATGCCACTGGACAAAGGGGCAGTGGTTTCCTCTTAGAAAATCGTCACCGCCCAATCTCTTTACCTAGGTTTCATTCTATCCAAACTCACCAGGGAGGAGTGAGTAATGTACAACGCAACTTCCTAAATGTGGAAACGAAAAGAAACATTAAAGGGAGAGAATGGAAAATTGTTAAGAATGATAAGACATACAGATAAGAACATGTAAATGGTATAATATAAAGAATAAACACAGGGAAAGGACATTTTGTTTATTTCCACCATTCCTATATCTTCTTGCAAACATTATTAAATTAGTGTATTGGATAGTCTTTAATTGAAATACACTTCCCAGATATTTAAGCTCACTAAAATTAAGCTGTTGATTTTTAAATGAGAAGTGTGTGTTTGTCAGGAGATACACAAGAGCAAGGTGAACACAGTTGGAACCAGATATTTAAATGAGAAGTGTGTGTTTGTCAGGAGATACACAAGGGCAAGGTGAACACAGTTGGAACCAGATATTTAAGAAATGTACAGTATTCCCCCAAATCCAAGACAACCCCCGGTTTTTCAGTGGTTCTGGATACATTTTTAGTAAGTGTTATTTATTCGATCATGAATGAATAAAATAATTATGGTGCTCATTTTGTAATGGAACATGTGTTTTTTTTATTCACAAAACAAATTACCTATGTGGAATTAAAATCTAATAAGGCTGTAGAATTGCTAAGAAATTAATTTTTTTCTCAAAATACAGGAAATACAAAAAACTGTTGCATTTATAAAGATGATAAATATTTTTTACATGTTAAAAAAATTTTTAACCAATAAACTGTTGTAATGATATTGGTTTGGATCAATCTAAAATATATAAAAAGTCATACATGAAGGTAATTTTTCTTTAAAGTAACATATGTAGAGTATCTTTTTATGATTCATCCACGAAGAATCACTCGCATTTCAGAATTAATGGGAAAAGGATTTCACCATTAAAATATTTAGAAAAGACGCCAATTACCCATACCAATAATAAGCTAGCTTTCACAACACCTGTCGCCAGGAGTCTTTCTATTAGTTAGTTTTTACACTGTTGACGTAAGAGGCAAGGGGAGTCATATATAAACCGTTTGTGCGTATAATTAAGGGCAGCGACACAGCCATAAAACATCCACACGCACTGTCAGTCAGAGCCACACACTGGCAATCACAGTCTAACACAGTATAACATAACTTTCATTAATATCACAAGTGTGCATTGATATAAAGCATTTAGTTGGTGTATGTGTAAGTAATTAACAGATGTCATTTAAATAAACCGTGTGTGAATAAACAGCCATCAAAAGTTCTTTTTATTACATTTAATTAATTATACCATTCTAATTAGTGCTCGACCACGAAGTTATAGACAGCTGGCTAAACGGTATCTTTTCCGTACAGTAATGATAGTCGCTCGCCCACGGAGCTATAGACAACCTAAACATCGTCACAGCAATATTATATCAGGGAATTAATTAATCCGCAGTGTTTCAATCGACTCCCAACATGGGGTGATAAATTCAATAGTGTTACAATGTCTGCTATTAATTACTGTAAAGTCAGCCGCCATGCAAGCCAAGTGTAAAAAATTACTGATAGTTAAACAAGCATCTTCATTCTTATTTCAAAACCGATGATCTAAGAACGATTAATCAAAAATAAAAATGTTCTTGATATTATTCAAAAGGTAGGTATTTTGTGGAGTTTCACAAATTAAATCTCAAGTTAGGCAACATTAAAAGTGAAGCAATTGGAATAGTAATCAAAAAGGGCACAACGAAAATCAATTCAATTATGCCCAACACTAGCCCCAACCCATTTGAGAAGTAACCCATGTTAAATACTAAAGAACATTTAGTGTATAACCCGAACGGGTAGTAAGACGCGGTGCTAAATAATAATAATACTAAAGAGTGGTATAGAGATTTTAGCATATAGTATAGATTATTGCTATACCAGTCGATAGAATAGGTCGTATCAGGCCACAATTAAGTTATTTTTAACAATAACCTAAAAAAATAGCTCTTAAAACAAATAAAAGGCAGCCCTGCACTATTGCATTAATATTAAATAAAGAAGTAAAATGTTACCTTTTGATGTGGGGCCTAACCCATTCCTTAATCTACGATTTTAAAACAACCCCTAGATTTTGAAGCTACAAATTGGGGGGAAAAACTCTTCTTAAATTCAGATAAATATGGTATGAAGAAACACTTGTACGGGTAGAATCAGAAATGAATTGGTACTGAAAAAGTGTGGTTTGAAAGGTAATCCAATAGGTCAATGTGAAATAAGCATCTCACATTGGTTTGGGCATCTTGAGAGGATGGGTGTGAATAGAGGGACAAAGCAATGTATGAAGGTAGTGAGCGCATATATCAAAAGGGGCGAGTCATGTTATTTATAAAGACATCTTTCTGATTTTTCTACAATTTTCACGTGCAAAGTGTTCTAAAATATATGGGACAGTTTTCAAACCAGTGAAATAATAAATTCCTGCCTTATCTGCCAGAACTAATGCAAATTTGAAAAGCCAATCGGCTAGTGGAACTAAAATGGTTAAAAATACATCCAACAATTCCTGACAAGTCAAGAAGTCACATTATTTAAGTGTGAATCAGTTTTTTTTTAAAAACATCTAATGTAGCTCAATATTGCATTCTAAGTTGTATTTAATAAATGTAACTTTGTAGGAAAGCAAGCTAGACCACATCCAACGACAACATGGCCTTGTAAATGCCCAGTCTCCGTTAGTTTGGCACCGTGAGGAATCCCCATGCAGCACTGTTAGCCGCACAGGGCCAGTTTGGTGCAAGACCATTACATCCACAACAAAGACTGTACCTTGATATGATCGATGGAGGTTGCCTCCTCTCCTCAGGCATTTCATTGGCATTTATCAGGGCTGAATAATAGTTAGTTGAGCTATATTGAGGTCCTTTCTTCTCTGGCTCCATCTTTATCGCAGCACCCTTCCCCCAAGAAGAAAACAAATTCTTTGAGCCTAAATTAATTGCCAGATCAGAATCCTGAAATACGGAAGCACAATACAATTAACAGAGCAAATAAACAACACACAAGTTTTACTCTAACAATTATTTAGATAAAATCTCTTCTATACTTTAAGCTAATGGTTTCAGGTAGGAGTGTCCACTTTTTCAATTCAAAGCAAGCTCAAATTGAAAATATAAGATATTTTCAAAGCCAGCTCACAGTTTGAATATATTTTGTTGGTTATTTAGGCTTCAAAAAATATATCATGGTAATTTAATTGACCTACTTCACTAGAATTAATTGAAGATTTTATTTCACAAATGTTTGCAATATTTTGTTTCAATCTGAAAATTAAAGTTACTATCACAACATAAAGTTCACTTCCAACTTTTCCATGTGAATATTATTTTGTAGTGTACAGAAAAGCTCAGAAAAATGAGTTGTTTCAAATCTCCTCACAACATACAAAGAGCTGCCTGCTTGCTGTTAGCTCTGCAGCGCATGTACACTTATTTGAGATGCTACTGGTTCTCTCCGCGGAGAAGATCTCAGAGCGAACAAAGTAGAGACAAGTTGAACTTTAGCAAAAGAGCTCGCGCCGATAAAGCTGAAATCTTGTAATTGGCTTAGAGCTCGTAATGCGACTACATTTCTGCTCTGAGCTAGTTTTTCAGCAAATGTGTGAATTCAAAGTTAGTGTCAAGACTTAAGACTTATACTTAACAAGGGAGACCAGGAAACAGATTGGATAAGTATAAAGCAAATGTGTGTGTGAGAGAGAGAGAGAAAGAGAGAGGAAAGGAAGCAAAAAGGATGGAAAATGGTGGAAGGAAAGAAGAGGGAGATTCTGCTAAACTTATCCTGCCATAGAGGGGAGATTTTAATGCACAAGTAAAATAAAGCTCAACATAAGCAGACTTACCTTATTTAATTTAAATTTGTTTGTATCTACTGCTATTCGCGAATTTGACCTATTTCCTGGCGCAACAGTATTCCAACCATCTTCATTCATATTTCCTCCACCAGGACCACCTGTATAGAAATAAAACAGAATAAACAATTTGTAGCAACAATTATAGTGAATAGCAAATCCCATGTAGCAACCATTACTATAACTCAATAGATATGATAATAAACTGAATTAGTGATTAATGTAAAGTAATTAAGTGGAAGGACTATCATGTAAAATTTGAGAAGCGCTATCAGCGCAACTCCCAAGAAACGTCCATATAATTAACTATTTAGCCTGTACTAAGCTAGAGTTGCGGTATTGTCATATCTGTCAAGTTTGGTCTGAAAGACTAAAGGAGCGCGCTAATCTGTTGTTTACACGGGTCAAGTTTCTTAGAAGGTAAAGGCTAAAGTGTGGCCTTTATCAAAGACCACACTATGCAGAAATCTTCTAATTTATTTTTAGTATGAACTCAAATAATCAGTAGTATGGTTTTCATAATAGTTCTTACCTAGTGGAATAAAACAAATTTCATTTGGACTGGACTTTCTCGTATTAGATTGGTTTACTGGTGACGAGATTGGGGTTCAAATCTCAGTAGAGGTTACTGAGGGTCTTTTTTCTTAAAACGTTTACAAACACACTATTATTTATTTATAGCACTGTGTTTTACTACCTGTACGGGCTATACGCTTATGTACTAACTACTCTAAAGTGTTAGGCATCTGGAAGGTTAACTCAACAGGAAGTGCATCTGTATTTTCGTGGAGTGAGTGTGGAAAACTATTTAGGAAAAACACCCGACAGAAATCGAACCGTGATCTCCCCGTTTTCAGCATGTCAGTTGAACACGGAGGGTAATACACACTGTTAGACTGGATTGCTGGTGGTGGGGAGATTGAATTTCAAATCCCAGATGTGTGCAATAAGGGTATTCTTCCCTGAAATGGTTCCCCACACTCATTCTACACAAATGTGGATACATTAAATCTAAACTGTCACCTTACTCATTCCTAGTTCATAAGGGTAATTAATGAATGTGTATAACTTAAAAGGGTAGTAAGTCACAATGAAAGAAAAAATTACTATTGTGAGGACTACCATAGTATCGGCGAAACTAGTTGTAAAGAAATATATTTCAAGGGTTTTTAGGGGATTGACCAATGGAAAATGTTTGAAAATGGAAAGCCACTAAAAGCTATTTGGGGTGGCCCTTAAGCATTTAAAAATAATAATAGATTGTTATAGAACCCACTTGAAGTTTGATGTAATCCATTTTCAGCTTCAAACTCGAGTATATCAGAGTAGAGTTAAACAAACTGGAGGAAGGCACATTTTGATGGGAGGAGGGGTGGAGAATAAATTGGTGGTAATACCCCATCCTATCAACCATCACCCTCTTCCCGATACACCCTCATTGAGTAACATTGGATATAAAACTATCGACAGACACTCTGTGGAATGCATATCATTTCCTCAGCATCTGATTTAACCCAGGTTAAGAGGGGTGAAGACAGGTTCTGAGTCTCACAATGGTTACTTAATTTTCTTTAAAAGATTTATATGTCAGTCATGTAATCACTTTTGATGGAAAATATCAAAATCCTAATAATAATAATAATAATAATAATAATAATAGAAATATCTTATCATTTGACATAGTTTTTTTTTAAATCTTTTTTCATGCACACAGAAAATTGAGGGTCAGAGATCTGTACCTCCTTTGAAAATTGTTAGAATCCTTAAAAGGAAAGGGCGCGCGAGTGCACACACACACACACACGTGTAAGATATAAATAAGAAATTGTGTTTTTTACTTTAGTTTCTTATATTAAATCACAAAGATACTAATAATTATTATTTTAATATAAACTTAAAGAGATGCACTAAAATTCCCTATTGTAAAACCAGCTTGACCTACATTAGCTTGTAACATGTACAAAGGTGTAACTATGCAGTAGGACCCATGGTGGGTCCCCTAAAAAAAAAAAAAAANCTCCCCAAATCTTATGTAAAATTGTAGATTATAAAAAATTATTGGAATTATTTTATAATACGTAGTAATATAGAGTAGGAAGGTTTAATTTAGAGGAAGTGTACCCCCATTTGTGTGGAGAGATAAGAGTGTAAACCCCTTGAGGAAAAACCACTCTAACTGCATTACTATACAGCCATAACATTTGACAAAATTGTTGCTGAAAAATTTCAATATAATGTAAAAAACTTATTCTGAATTGAATAAAACCATATTAATAAGTATTTTAAACAAATCTATAATCAACTTTCAATATTAACACTTATAGAAGCTACACAAACATTGATCTCAGTGAAATTGTCTACATTTCCTCAAAGGAAAAGCTTTGGGCAGTAGCTCAACTGACTATAGCTAATCTCTGCAGCCTTTCTTGATTCATGTGCTTCTTGAAAATGACCTTTCAGTTGTCTCTAGTGATTTTACAGAAAAATATATACAGCATAGATGAGCAATAAAGTGACTATTGAGATATTTTTGATTGAATGAACTCTTTATAAAACAAAAATAGACCTAAGAGACAACGCTTTCATCTATTATCAAATTAGTTTTGGATGTGTGGATCTGCAAGGTAGGCCCTATTTTGGGCGTGGACTTGCAGCATTTTGCCACCACTCTATAGTTACACCACTGAACTTTAAACAATCATGAATTTCAAACTTTATTAAACTATTTTTTATTAATTATATTCGATCATCAAATATAGCTCTAAGCGTTTATACATATTTTAACATGTCTAAAACCTGCTTTGGTGGCCTCGTGGTCTAAAGCGCAACTCTTTTAGTGAACTAGACGGCAAATGACAGATATATAAACATTAGAATCTTGGTCGGCTGTAGTGAAATGGTTTTCTACGCTCGCTACACGGAAATGCGGGTACACTTCCTATAAATATAATCTTAATGATCCCTAAAACCATTAGCGAAATTTTTGAAAAACAAAATCTATTCACAAATTCCTTGTTTATTTGTTAAAAATTTGAATCTGGGCATTTTCTTCAGGAACTTTATATCCTACTGAAATAAATTTTTCATATATATAAATATATTCAAATTTGAAAATACCATATAAAATAATTTTCTGCAAAAAGACAGATTTTATTTTTAAAAATGTATGATTTTTATAGAATTAATTACACTTATTGGCTCTACTACAAAAATTATAAACACTCTAAGAATAAGTATTTGAAATTACAATAAAACATATAGAAATACACGGCAAGAAAAGATTTTTCACCCAATTGTATGGAAATTATCTATCTATTGATTTTGACCAAGTTTGATGGGCTTACACACAAGTTTTACATTGAAGCATGATAATTTTATAGTTTATGACTCCCTTATCAATCATTTTTGTGTCAGGGATGTTCATAATATATCCATTCTACAACTTTATACATACAAAGTCCTTCTCAAAACTTCTGCAATTAACACACTTAATATTATGTTTTTGTTTTATTTTATCAGGGACCTGTATTACAAATTTCGGCTGAATCCCGGCCGCATCAACCGAGTTGTTTTTCCTCATAATTGCTCATTCCCTCCATGCAAATGTGGGAACACTTTCACTTAATTACCGTATTTACTATCCACCCTACTTTATTATTGTAGATTTACGGATAAGAGCGAAGGATATTAAGAAGTGAAGCATTTCTAATATCACAAGAAAAAAAAACATGGAAATAATCTTTACAATGCACAACCTTATGTGTTTTGAGTAACATCCTCATCTTAGCATTTGTGTTTCCCCCTTCCCTTCCCAGATAAAAATTACATTATTTCCAAATCTTTGACTGTGTTAGAGAAGAGTAAGGTTGGTTTTAGATGACATACACCCACATTTGCATGGAGGGTGAGTGGAAAACATTAGGATTTAGTTTTTTTTAAATCCTATTCCCAAGAGAAGAACATTTATTTTTCTTTCGTCTGGTTGAGAAAAAATTATTTTTTTAAACGGCTTTCATTGCAAAACGCGTAGTATTCACACAACAGTGGATCACTGTGCAACGCTTGGCATCACTGCACTGAGTTTTCTCGAGATGCTCATCTTGTTTAACCTTACACCAATAGGTCGCAGTATACAGCAACACAACACTTTTTTGAATTAAAATAAAACTGTACCACTTTAATTAAGTTTAGAACAATATGTATGTTGAAAAATTAAAGGATAATTCTTCTCAATCATATTTACTAGGTCTATGCTTTGTCTGCAGATTTAAAGAAACAAAACATTAAACCAAGAAAATACGATCATGTAAAAATCAATTGTACATCACACATAAATCCAACAATTTTGTTGACGTTTTTAGTACATTTTGTTTCGGTAGTTTCATTTGTATAAAAAACCAAGCCCGACGACACCTGACACTATCAGTATGTGTGAGGCAGTGTAGGTGTAAGCACAAAGAGTTGCAGTTTCTATGGGCTAGAATAATGTGTTACAATATGTAATGGACTCAAGGAGATGGGAGAAAACTAAATTTTTTATAAGGTAGGACTATAAAAATAACTATTATTAAAAGTAAAATGATTCAAAAATGAGGTGGCCCAATGGCTAGATAATTTTATAATAAAGGAAATTGATAAAACTAAAGAAAGAGGAAAAATAAAAGAGGTTACCCCAAGCCTCTAATAGACAACCAAATCTCCAGAGCACTCTCCAGGGATGACTACGACCCTCCAAAAAAGTTGAGGACATACCTCTCACAACCCAATACCATCCTGGTCTACAACGTATCAACACCATCCTTAAATGTGGTTACAAATTCCTGACCAGTTCTTCCCAGACCCAAAACCTTATTAGTTCACCCCCAAGAGTCACTTTCAAACGGCCATCCAATCCCCACAATATTCTAGTCCATCCCAAACTTCCTGATCCCAAGAGAATTCGAGAAGAAAAACCGACTACCTAAGGTTCATACCCCTGCGGTAGCACCTGTTGCAGCAAATGTGGAATCCACCTACCAGCTACATCCTTTAACAGCAAAGTAACCAAATTGGAATACAAAATCCCTGGGTATTACAATTTCAAAACCAATAACTTGATACATCAACTACAGTGCAAATCATGTGATGCAGAATATATAGGCCTCACTACAGGTTCTCTCAGACAGCGAATGAACAATCATCGCTTTGACACAAACCACAAAGATCCGGACAAGCCTGTACCCATCCATGCTAGTACCCACAACCAGGACTTTCAAACCTGCTACACCACCAAAATATTAAGAGCATTTCCCAAACAGTGCAACAGTTCTCAACTTAGACAGTGGGAACTGGCCCACCAATGGATTACCAAATCAAGATTACCACCAGGCCTCAACAGAAGATAGTTTATTTCCATAGTTTATTTTTATTTTTATAATATTATTACGTTTAAAAATTAATATTATTATTATTTATTTTCTTATCTATTATTATTATCATCATCAACATCATCACAATGTGTTTCTAACAGTTTCATTCAAAATTCAAAATGAAGTAATCCATTGTTTGTGTTATTTGTACTCCCTTCTTAATGTTTGATAAAGGCAACAATGCCGAAATATAATTAATTTTGTGTAAAAATGTGTGACTACTTCTACTATAGAAGACAGAAGAAAGGAAGAAGATGTCACCTTTGTACATTGGATTCTTCCCACATTTTTCCTCTTTCAATAGGTGGGCTTTCTTAATCAAATTTATTCTTAGTAGTTTATTTTTCCTTTTTTTTTAAATTTTATCAATTTCCTTTATTATAAAATTATCTAGCCATTGGGCCACCTCATTTTTGAAAAATTACTATAACTCGATATGATAATAAACTGAATTAGTGATTAATGGCTTGGAAATATGTAGTTAAGACAGCATAGAAACACACTACGATAATTTAAAGTAATTAATAGTGCAGGAAACCAACAAGAAAGAAAAGCAAGGTTAGGCCGAGATAGAAAAACAAACACTTTTCTCTTCTTAAACTATTCTACTAAATTACATATCACACAGTTTGAATTTTGGGAGAAATTTCTTTATCAGTAGAAAATACACAAAGACAATATCTCCGAAAATTCAAAATATGTGTGATGTGCAACTCAGGGGTGCAGAATATGTCCTATAATGCGCAAACAATATTCGGGGGAAATTTGGGGCAGGGAAATATCCAACAATTTTGTTGATGTTTTTAGTACATTTTGTTTCGGTAGTTTCATTTGTATAAAAAACCAAGCCCGACGACACCCGACACTATCAGTATGTGTGAGGCAGTGTAGGTGTAAGCACAAAGAGTTGCAGTTTCTATGGGCTAGAATAATGTGTTACAATATGTAATGCACTCAAGGAGATGGGAGAAAACTAAATTTTTTATAAGGTAGGACTATAAAAATAACTATTATTAAAAGTAAACATATACTTCATGGTGGCTGACTTTGTATTGTGTGTAATGTGTTCTTATTTCTGTTAATAAAGTCGTAATTTGTTTTATTTATTTCTAATTCTAGTTTTAATGTGTTCATTAAAATATTTACAAGATTGTTTGTGCGGTGAAAGTTTCAGAAGTGTGCATTTACACTTTAAAGGCATAGTCCAAGTTTCTCATAGAGGTGGAAGGGTATTAGGCATGTTTTATTTTCTACACCTAATTATCATTTTCTTTTAAATAATGATTTATATTATTGCTTATCTCTCCTGTTCAACAAAATAATGATTATGGATTAAATTGTGCTTTTCAAGTAGACCTAACTAAGTAATTTTTTGTTTAACAGATCGAGATTCTAACCACGATCTCGCCGCCCTTGGCAGTCGAGCTTGACATTAAACTAGCACATTAGCTAACTACGCCACTGAGAAAGGTTGTAATTTATAAAATGCTACAATTAAATACGGTAGCTATACCTCTATTTTTCCTCCTGTCCATAGTATTGCCACCACCGCCGCCACCTCCTCCACGATCATCTTGTCTTCTAGGAGTTTGTTGAGCAGAATTTAGAGCTATTAACATATCAGAGGTTTCCTTTTCAGCTTCTTTCTGAATTTGATCTATAGTCTTGGGAGCAGAATCATCTCGGCAAGGTTTCCACTTGGATTTCCTTAGTTCCAAAACATCTTGCAACAAAAACCTCACTCGACTAGAGATCTTTCCTGGTTTCATTGACAATTCCCTTATTTCATCAAAATATTGAGATAACGACTGAAAAAACAAACAAAAAAAATTCTTCATTTTAACAAAATATTGAGTTTATTGGAATTTCTCTATAAACTTTCGCACCTGAAGTGCAAATCCATAAATGATCAAAACATTATGTACCCTGATGACAGACAAATCAACAGCATAACCAGGCAAAATGTGGCATATTCTCTTGTTTTTACTGGTAAGCATAAACAATTTTTATTAAAGTATCATTTGGAGAAAAATCCACCCGAGAACAGTGAATTCGAAGACCGCTTGTCTGTTTGATATATATTTTTTAGATATTATACTAAAGGAATTTTTTTAAATGCCTTCTCAACCACATTGAAGATAACACTTAGCTATTAGGTTCTTATTTGGTAAAGGTTTCAACCATATTGAAGATAAAACTGTGCTATGAGGTTCTTACGTTGCTAAAGATTCAATCTACTTGAACACTTATTTTAAAAACTGCATTCAATTAATGACACACATATGAACTTTAACCCATTCCCTGGAGTGGGGGTGAATTGAACTTTCATTGCAAATAAGTTATTGTAATGCCATTTATCAAATAACCACTATACGTACACCAGTCTGAATACTACATATTGTAACTAATAGATGGGGTTACTTACTATTTCAAAGATTTGCTATGGTCATGAAAAAAGCAATAAGAAAATAAGTGACTTATGAAAATGTGTCATAAGTGTATAAAAGTAGAAAATTGGCTGCCGGTTTGCCTAATTCACTGTGCTAATCATGTACCAGGGAATGAATAAGAAATGCAATGTTCAGATAGAATGTACAATCAGGGCTCAGAAACTCCAGTCTGGCATGACATATAAATATCATCATTACACTTCTACATATGTACTTTTTTGGAAATTTAAATCTATTAGAATGTCTAGAACTTTAAAAAATATAAGAGATAAAAACAAGATTTCACTGTTTGGATAAGTATTGAATTTGGTGAATTAATACCTTCAAATGTCAAAATGTAAGAGCTAAAGGAGTTAACATAATAAAAATATTTTAAAAATTAAAACATAAAATGAATGTCTTAGTGAATATATTAATACTGTACTAGTCAAGTTTTTAGTCTACATTAATTTAAGTAATAGAATAAACAAATTATGATCAAATTCGAAGCTTTAGGCAATATGATCAGAAAGGGTTTTTTAGTATTGTCCAATTTCCTAAGTTTGGGATCCTGCACACACCTGTTAATTTTCAATACTTGAAATGATTCACTCTCCTGTCATGTAGACATTAGTACACTCCCTTTAATCCCCCTCACAAACAGTGTTATGTAATTTATGTGATTTCTTCGTTAAATTTCCCCTTTTAATTTAACCAGATGAATATGGGATGTATTTGATTTTGGTATCTACCTTAAACTTTTATTAAATTCAGATTTGTAATTTCAAAGTCTCATTAGTTTTTGTAATATTACCTTTTGCTTTAACAGAAATAATTTAAAGCTTTTTGATAAAATAATGCCAAACATTGATATTTAAAAAAATACATACACATATATATATATAAAATGCTTTTAAATTGGATTTTTATATTAAGATGCCACAGAAATAAAATTATATTTTAAGGTTAGAACTAAAATAATTTGGATATAAGTATTTGCATGGAGAAAAAAAGTTACATACTGTCTTTCGCTGCCATTTTATGTTGATAAATCTGTTTACATTGGTTGTGCACTCAGTCTTTTAAATTTGTTAGCTTAGTTGATATATATTACTGATTCTGAATATTAGGGGTTAAACGGGTGAACAAAGTCTCCTTTTTTGGTCAAAAGCGAGGTCGAGTTGAATATGGAAAATATTCTCAAGGCCAAATCAAAGTTTGAATATTTTTATATTTAATTTTAATTAAAAATATTATGTTGATTGAGTATAGTTATCTAACATCAATATAAATATGAAATTTTTATACACTAATATTTGTTGGTTATTGCCAACAAATAAATGTTATAGTCACCATGCATTTTTTTTATCCTACATGTTGTTTCACTAACCTTCCACACAAAAGATAGAATTAACAGATGTAAAAGAACGCTAACCAAAATAAAAGTTAATTTGGCCAGTGCATTTTTAGGTTTGAGAGGTCCAGTGTTACAAAATTTTACTTTTTCTATTTTACAAATAAACAATGAAACTTTAATTTATAAATCCACTTAAATATTTCATAACTTTCGGCATTCAGATTTTAAGAGCGTCTATATCAACTCTCAAAAATGAAACGAAATTGATAATTTTACTCATAAATTAATGTATGTATATGTATAAAATACATTTTTTTGTTGATTTTATTTAGATTTAAAAGATTTTTTCTCATTTAAGAGCAATTGTTGTTTAAAAGTATTCGCTATGAGTTTTTAAAATAATTTAAGCAAGGTTATGTTCCTCACAAATGCACTCAACTATATCTCAACTCTGACACTAACCTATGTATCAGCCGGAATTTTATTGAACATACTGATTCATGTAGTAAACAAATGAAATGCTCCCTATTACTAACTACATCCAAGGAAATGTTTCTTCAATGTTAGTGTTTGTGATAGCTAATCTTTCACTCAGTGAACTTTTCATGATACAATTGACCATTTAAATAAATGTTAACAAAAGTAATTCCAACCATAGAAAATAAACAAATGTACCATGAGAAATATATATTTAAAAGATTTTTTTTTCTCTCAACATTATAGTGAGATTTATTACAAATATGTAAATTTAGATATCCCTGATATAGACTAATTATTTCATATAACATTAGTTTAACCTATTTTCAAATAAATTTGTATGAAGTAGAAATGGAGAAAATAATTCAATGTTCAGATAGATTGTATAATCAGAAGAGTATCTCAGAAACTCTAGTCTGGCATGACATCTAATTATCATCAAGACATTGTCAAAACTATCAAAATTAGGGACACATGTCAATTGTTTTCAATTCCAAAACTATATTATGAAAATTTTTAAAGAAAGTTTAATGCTTTATATTTAGAACAAGGCAAAGGAAAGGTGAATAAATATAAAGTGTCCTATAGTTCATTTCAATTTTATTTTTCTTCCTTTTGTATTTTTGGTTGTATCTTATATGGAAGTTGCTTTGTGTGTCCCAAATACAATTCTAATAGAATGTAGTCATTGGAATGAGGCGTGACTGAATTTTCTCAAAAAAGCAGCATTTACCCCTTTGTCAAATGAGTGATGTAAAGTGTGATCATTTCATTGTAAACTACAGTGTGTTTGTTCCTTGTATGTTTTTCTCTGCAGTCTTTCATATATAGTAAAATTACCGCAAAACCAAATGGTTTTCCTTATAAAATTTAGTGTCCTTCAGTGTTAAGGGTTCAGTAATGGTTACACCTGTTAAGTTTTGATCAGTTTTTGATAGAGATGGGCAACTCGAATCTTTCACATCATAATCAAATTATAATATTTTGATTTTTGAATTCAAAAATTACTAAATTAGGCCTACTTGAAAAGCACAACTTAATCTATTATCATTATTTTGTCAGACAAAAGAAAAAAACCAAGAACATATACATTTTTTAATATTCAAAAAATGAGGTGACCCAATGGCTAGATAATTTTATAATAAAGGAAATAGATAAAATTAAAGGAAAAATAAACTACTAAGAATAAATTTGATGAAGAAAGCCCACCTAGGGAAAGAAGAAAAAATGTGGGAAGAATCCAATGCACAAAGGTGACATCTTCCTTTCTTCTGTCTTCTATAGTAGAAGTAGTCACACATTTTTACACAAATTTAGTTATATTTCGGCATTGTTGCCTTTATCAAACAAAAAGAAGGGAGTACAAATAACACAAACAATGGATTACTTCATTTATTCTTAGTAGTTTATTTTTCCTTTTTCTTTAGTTTTATCTATATCCTATAATTATATTTTAATAATAATTGTTAGTTGTAAAAAATTTAACATGCCTAACACCCACCCTTACGGGAAACTTGGACTCAATAATTTCAATGCATGATTACTTCTGAAACTTTCACACTCACGAACCATCTTGTAAATAATTTAATGAACACAAAAAGCTCTACAAAAACTGAAAATCAAAACTAAACTACAAATTAATTTGAAATGAATAAAAAAATATAAAAGCTTTTTTTTAAAAAAAAAGAAAAAGAAATAAAACATTACACACAATACAAAGACAGCCGCCATGATGTATACATTTACTCGCCAGTGAGATGATTAAATAAATACGACTTAATTCTTACTACCCAACTAGTTTTAATTAGCTACAACTATGCAAATAATCCAAATTTATTTCATATGATTCTTAAGTTAGATATTTTGTTGGGTTTCATTAAAAATAAATATTGTCAACAGACAAACATTGATAAAACTATTTATACACACCTAACCGCCTACATATTGTATATAGATTATTTGTTTATAATCAATTCAGGTAATCTGATCACTTAATAAATGCTGTAGAGTTTTAAAAATCAAAAAAGATTTGCTAAATAATAATTTGTTTTTACAGTGATTTTAACTAAGTTTTTTTCAAATATGTTATTGAATTGTAATATTTTTATTTTACATGTTTTTTAGAAACTTAACTCATTCTAACAACACTTTTAAAAATAACTAAAAGACAGTCATATTTTGATTGATTTGATTTCTAAACAATAATATGAGTCCAGAGTGTTTAATTTGACTGGATTTTTACAAGTATTTTGCGAGGGGTGGTTGGGGTTGATTAAAATTGAAAGCACGATTGAAATAAATCTTAATTTACAGCTTAGGCCTATAATGTGTAACGTAGGTATATATGTAAATTTTTAAAAATTTGCTAGGATTAGGATTCAAAAATAAAATTTAGATAAGAATTCATAAAATAGTGGATTCAATCCATCTCTAGCTTTATTTGGTGGTGTATAAACAAATGCATCCATGCAACAAATCTCAAAATCCTCAAAAACTATTTTTAATTAAATGTCTCCCCCAACACCTTTCATTTAAATCAAAACAGCTAGTAGATAATTGTGAGGCAACACTTTTTAGCACGTCTTAATACCTATTCAGGTATTAATAAGCTGTGTTAGGGATGAAAAAGTACCATTTGGAGAGTG
Source organism: Timema monikensis (assembly GCA_902151445.1). NCBI lineage: Eukaryota > Metazoa > Arthropoda > Insecta > Phasmatodea > Timematidae > Timema > Timema monikensis. The sequence goes on from CABFVZ010004149.1 coordinate 38,731, forward strand.
GAAATACAATCAGGAAAAAAAATCTGAACAAAAAACACACAAACTCAGTTCAGCCGACTAGGACTCGTTGGCAATATACATTTGGTTTTTCATTTTTTTAAATACAATCCATGTGCAACGGAAGGTCCTTTTCGAGTAATGATTTGAGTATCAGTGTTAAGGCTGCATTGATATAAAAGTGACATGTGGGTGATTTTCTGGCCAATACCGTAATTAAACACCATAAAAATATAGCAAGGCGGAAATTGGTGTGTAAAATCTCGGCTGCTTACCTGTTTTGATTCTAAATCTTTTCCTATTGTGGTTAACAGCTTACACAAACACTCGAGGGACTCCTCATCTCCTTCAGATAGCAAATGTTTTATGCACCTAATCATTATATTCGCAGTTAACATTTGCAACTTGAAAAGTTCACCAATAAACCTACACAAGGACCAAAGAAAACATTTAAGCAACAAATGTTCAAATAAATCTTGCAACTCACAAGAAAAATATATTTATCTCTCAGCTTAAAGTTGTACTTCATTTTATTCAGTCCACTACTTTCATAATTTAAATAATCACAGAGAAAACTTTTCGTTAATGGAAAATTAATCATAATAAAATCCCTTACCTAATATTGCCAACAGACTTCATTCTTACTTTCCTTTCTTCTTCATCATACAATGCTTGTAGTTCCTTCTTATATCAATAATTAGATGGTAGCAAAACTTACAGGATCTATAGTTGCTTCTATTTCCTTCAATTTCTCGTCACGATTTAAATCAGCCTCCATGATCTTCTCAAATTCATGCTGACAACGATTCAACAAAGGCTTTCGGAATTCGACAAATTCTGAATCTTCTTTGGTTTTCCTATTTGCTGGTACTTGCATATTTGATAAAACTTTGCACATTTGTGCACAAAGCACAGAAAAACTAGGTTCATCAACTGCCTGAAACAAAGACAATTTATTGTCTTCATACAAGTTTCAATTCCCTGAAACTTGATAAAAAAAAAAACAGGACACACGCATGCAAAGCTGCAACATTTTTTTACAACATTGTTTGTGAAAAATACGACCTTATCCTCTAAAATTAAGATTGAAGGATAATGAAAATGCGTACACTCAGAACTTTTATCCAATGGTGAAAGGGATCAATGATTTACAGTTAAAGATGAGCTTCTTCAGAAATAATAAATATTCTATTTCATATTTCCAAATAATATAAATTTCATTAACTCACATAAGTGGTTGCAACTGATTTGTTAAATTTATTGTTAAACCTTTTAATTCAAAAGAATATCTTATCGATTATTACACACATCAAAGTGTTTATGCATTGTGCTTAGTTTCTAGCCTACGAAGGTAAAAATTAGATATATTCTTATGAAAACAATGTGTAAAAATTAGACCTTTCATCGGCTCTCTTTTTACACTTACCTTTTCAAAAACCAGATTGATTACTCCCAGAAGCCTTTCAGAATTGTCTATAGGTAAACTCTGAACTTGATTCACCAAGGTATGGAACTTCTGTGGTGTAAGCTTGTTCAGAACACTACTCACCTTCTTATATAGTTCCTAAACAATAATTAAAACAATCACTAAAACGGAGCTGTATGAGATATTAAAACAAAATGTGTGCATAAAATGAGAAACTTTGCTCCACATTCATCAGTGAGAAAAAAAAGTTCAACTTATCAGCCCTGCTTAGGCCAAACTGTTTAAACATTTCGCCATTATTAAATACGTAAAGAATGCCAGTGTTAAACTATCCAAGCATAATATACCTTTTACTAAGAAAACATTTTATAATTATTCAAGTTTTAATTAGTTTTAATCACTATTTGAAAATGTATACACCATCAATTTTAAGTGATTTTAAATAAAAAGTAAAAATATCCATGGGAAAGTTAATTTATGTTGATTAGTAAGGTTATGTGAATGGATTAAGAATGAAGTTATCTGGGAAAGAGTGGGGTTACAGGAATGAAGTTATCTGGAAAAAAGTGGATTCATGTATTATGTGAGATAATAAATGAAGTAGCATATTGCTTTGATTGTAAGACTTTTTAGTACCACCAACAGAAAAAAGCTTTGATTCTGAGAAAATATATAAAAAGCTAAAATACTCTATTATTACACTTGTAATTTACATAAAATAAAAATTAACTGAAATTACCCCAAGAAATAAAATATATTCTCGTTTTTAGTTTTAGAACAAGTTTGCTTTATTTTATTGGTGGAAGTTGAAAAATTTCCATAACACTTTGATTTTCAAGACACCCATAACTATGTAACCCCCCCTTTATTTATATAACAAATAAAAGTCAGGTTGGTCACAAGAGTTTATTTATTTCCAACAATAACAATACTCGATGAGAAAGAGTGGGACATGCCCAGCGTTAGGCGCAGACATCAGCACAATAAGGCCATAATATAGTTATACACAAACAAGTGGTTAGGGGCATGACCCCGAGTATAAAGATGGCCGTCTAAGGGACCCACAGCATTAAGATACATTGAAATTGACCTTCGAACAAATCCGTAGCGTATAATGGTAATAATCGAAAGTCCAAACAATAACCCCAGTACTAACGATAATCATAAGATATAAACTATTCGCCATCAGCGACTTCCAATAACAGATGTGTAAGGCAAAGTGCCTACAAAGAAGTTCCCCAATACAGCTATTCAATACCCACCAAACAGGGCCAATATCCATTATACTTTGGGGGCTTTCAGAATTCAGTGACTTAGCCATGAACAAACTAATTGAGCGGGCTCGCGACCCCAGAGTTGACTAACTAAGCTTGGACTAATAGGAGTTCTAACTCCCCAACAATGATTAGTAATGTAATCAGCCAACATGATTATACCAAACAATTTAGCAAATACCCTGAATATCAAACATGGCTGCGATAATGGTTTCAAAACAATCCGTGAAGCGGATGAGATACTCTAGCCTGAATAGTAATTTCTTTGAGTCCAGGTTGCCCCGCCATGATCTCTACAAAAAAAAAAAAGACCCGTAGCCTCAATATATAATAAACAAAGTTAAATCGTAAGCAAATATCGCCCAAACAATAATTTTGAACAAATCAAGGCCAAAGAGAATTTTGAAGTAAAATAACCTAAACCTAAGCCCACACCAAGTGCCTCACCTAGAGAATGTGGAGAAATGAGTACCATGGCTATAGAGTCCTGCCATTATATACACATAGGTAGAGTCACGTGTTCTCACAGCGCGGGAAGCAGGGCTGGGAAAGGGGGGAAGGAGAGTGCACTGTTCTGGAATAACCTCACATATTCCGGACATAATTTCAAATTGCGCGCCGCCCAATGACCGTTGATATCACTGAACTGTTGCCGGTGCGCACGGGTCTGCGCACGTCGACTGTCTCTTGTTTTCACTTGGGATGGGGCAGGCCTGGAGGCGTAGCCTCGGCCATAGTTAATCGACTCAGTTGAAAACAAACCAGGCCGCGAAGTGTGTGTTGTGTGGAGCCTCGTAGAGTAGCCAAATGGAGACAGAGTTGGTGAGTCAAACCAAGCCTTTTCTTTTCATGTTGTGACTATGTCACAACTAGAGGTGCACTGATTCAGTAAAACCGTAATTGTTTATGCTAAAATTATCTACACCAGTTAATCCCGATTATTTATTAATGGCTATTGGGGAATATACAAGAGAATGACAACAGAATATTTTGTTTACGCCTAACCAGTGAAAGTTGGAAATGTTTTCTATTATATTGGGAATTAAACATAATATTTTAGAGCGTCAACATGTTTCGATTGCAGAACAGCATCATCCTCAGATCTGAGGTTATGTAGTCTGAAATTATGTAGTTGAATGTTTCATGCTGTTTGAGAAAGGAAATCCCAATATAATACAAGACATGTAATATATGCATAGTTACATCAACCTATCATAATATTGTTTTAATGCAATCTGACTCAACAGTTCACCATTTTTAATATGTATTAAACTTTTTTGATGTTTGTTATAAAATAATGTGTACAACTTTATTAAAGACTTTTACTTTAGACAATAGTTTGTTACACCCTTTTTTTAATTATGACTTAGTAAGGCTTTACTTGAAGGTAAAAATACAGGCTTTCTAATGTAATTACTATTTTATTAATTTTGAAAAACATGCTTTAATACTTGGTAAACAAATACTCTTTTTTGTTTAAAAAAATCAACTTCTGTGCTATTCTATAAAGTTGAATAAATATGTTTTTAAATGAGGTTGGATATTTTATAAAAAAAAAAATTAAATTGTAAATGTTCAAGAATCGAAGTTGAACTTAATAACTGAAATTGAAATCAAGAAATGAAGGTATCGTGACCAATCTATTTTTTAGTAATTCACATGGCAAGATCTAAACGGATTAATAAAATCAAAAATGTCCTTATTATTATTATTATTATTATTATTAGCACCGCGTCTTACTACCCATTCGGGTTATACGCACTTACGCTAATGTGTAATGGTAGGGTGATTGTGAGATGAAATGAAGGACCTACAGTTTAACGTGGAATCCGAACCACGGTAGAGGCCTGGCATTCCCCACATTCACAAGATGTCTTGTCAGAGGTGAAGGAAGGGTTTGGTAATCAGATAAATCTGTGCCAGGACCGAGGATTGAACCCCGGCCGCCAGCACAGAAGTGTGACACCTTACCCCTAGACCACCAGGTCACCTAAGTTTCCTTATTGATTTGTAAATAGAAAAACTAAAATTTTTTTAATACTGGACTTCTCATACCTATAAATAAACACATCGAATTAACTTTAAACTCATAACATTGTTCTTGTTCTTTACCGTCTGTCAACTTTGTGTTTTGTTAATTTGTATCTTGTGTGTGGAAAGTTAGTAAAACACAAAGCAGGAAAAATCCAATGATTTTAAAGCAAATCCATGTTTTTTTAACTATTCACTCAGGCCGTACACAAAGTATTTTTAATACTAAGGTAAAGTGAATATAACATTTACATGTTTGCAAAAAGCTACACCTATTAGGGCCAAGAAAAAATAATGTAATATTTAGTTTGATGTTAGATTAATATACTCAATGTGAACATAATATTTTTAATCAAAATCAAATAAAAAAGATATTCAAACTTTGATAACATTCCCCAAATTTGATCAGACTTCGCATCGAACCAAAAAAGTAGACTTAGCACACCCCTAATTTTAATATAGAATTAAATTTAATAACATCAGTATCTTTTTTTAAATCAGTAATGTTATTCTCAGACTAATTCTTCTGAGCCATCTAGAGCATTGGTCAATAACGAACTGCAAATCTAGGATGCCACAAATCTAAAACGCGCCAAGTTTTAAAGATGTTCAAAAGGGTGTGGGGGGAGGGAAATGTGTCTTAGAATCGAAGAAATGTGGTAGGTTTGTGTAAACCTTCAAAATTTTGAGTGTGAATCTTAACAATATTTGGATTGAACTAAAAGTTTAAAATCTTAAGATTTTATATTTCAAATCTAAATAAATTCTAGATTTGGATTTGATGGTTTTAGCTCAAAATTGGAATACCTAATCTTATAAATTGTTTCCAGGCAAATCAACAAGTATTGGGTTTTCCCGTCATTATTTAAATAAAGTTATAAATATAATGAATATGCTTTAGTTTTGCTATATCCTTACTTAAATTCCTTCGTGTACTCAGATCAGATACAAATTAAATATAATAGAACACACAAAAGTTTAGTTAACTTGTGTGGACACAAAACACACCACTACGGCTGGACTTTTGAGTACAAGATCTGCAGCATAGAACCCCAAAAGAGAGTTGGGAGATAAGGTGTGTGAGAGAAGAATAAACATGATCAAAGAAGAATGAATGGTGTAAGAATGAAAGCAGGATGGAATTTTTTTTGCTAAACTATGCCTTACACAATCTGGATTATTATGATCAATTGGGTCAACTATGTTAAGACTTCTAAGAAAAATATTATTTTGACTTTAATATATAGTATGATTTTGCTAAGAACAGAATACTGTTACTAAAATAATTTTAATATACAGTAGGCACCGCTTATTGTGATCACTGACAATGCTATCAATCGGTTCTTGTTATCAGTTTCTTGTAGACCCGACCCTTTTTTTGCTTAAACATATTATGAAATTCTTTGTATAACGTAATCAATGTGTTGTTTTTTATAGGGCTGCCAACAAAGATTATATCAAAACTTAACACAAGAAAACCCCGAAAACAAGAGTATTTCTGTAAATAAATTTCAGGTTTTTTTCCAAGTCTGTACAGTGAAAGTACTAGGATAATCATTTTAAACTACTTGATTAGTTTTATAAATCATTCATGAGCTAAGTTTACCTGGATGACAGCTCGAAATGTTACTAGAAGTAATCCCTAATATATCACTACACCAACAGCTGACATCTATCACTTTGGATGACTTTAATGAAAACAAATGGTAATATATTAATGTGATAGTTAACCACAGTAATTTAGGACAATATTATTTATATATTTATTTGAGGTCAGACACAAAGTTTATTTATAGTTTTATTCCCCTTAAAAAATACTAACACCACTTTCACAAAAACTTCTAACGAACATAGCTTCAAAATGGCCACTGACGAATCTAAACCATTTGATTGAACATAACGGTAACCAAGTTTTTTACAATGATGCAGACACACAGTTGATGAACATATTTTATTCAGTTAAATATTTCAAAATACGATAAAATAATCATAAAATCATTTATTGTATGTAAAAAAAATGACAACAATTTTCTCTTTTCCAAGTAAATACGATGCCTGTATTAAAAGATATTGATGTGTGCACTATATTACACAAAATCAGTACCGTTCCAAAACGAAAAATAAGTACTTTTAATTATGTTTAAAATATTGTTTTGAGTTGGATAAAAAGAAATTATTTAAAAAAATGAAAGAGTATGAGAAAACTTAAGTTTACGTGATTTTAAATGTAATATATAACAGGTAATTAAAGATCTTTACATTTATAACAAAACTGTGATCTTTTACAAGTGTTGGCAACCCAAAACCTAAACATATGATTTTCGAACTGTCATCCAGGTAAAAACCTATCGTGAACAGACTTAAGCTTCAAATCTTTCCTGCAAGTGATAAACAACATTCTGTATGTGCATTCTTTGTGCTATAACCAATACAACCTCAATTTATCAGGTAAAGTACTTTTGTTAGGTTTAGTATTTTTTTAGACTTAAAACAGTATGTAGGGTACTTTAATGAATTTTGCAGATTTAAAAAAGTAAGTTAATACAGCAAACAGTTCATACAGTACATATTCATATGTAATTTACCTTTAAACATACACAAATTAAAGGAAAAACATGGTAGAATACTTTCATCTTGTAATCGTTTATGACAAAGCATTGTTTATTATATTATTATAGATTCCTGTCAGTCCCAATGTGATCACATTCAGTGGTGCCCACTCTATTCATAAATCAACTCATGTTATCTGCAGATGTCACTTTTGATATTTATTATCAATACCTATATAATAACATTTAATAATATAGTTCAATGGGAACAATGTTGGTCGCAAATAAATTGGTTTTCGCTACAGTTCTTCCAACCAAAATTAGGGTAGAGGCTAGTTTTGTTTTTGTTTTGGGGGCCAACTATGGTAATAGTTTGTGGTGTGTATTAACTGGAAGAGAAATTGCTATTTTGACAATTGTAACTAAAAGGTTTTTACTATAGAGTAGTAGAACTTGATCAAATTCCCCAACATTTGTTTTGTTTCCAGGTCGCTTGACACCCAAAGGCAAAATAGAATTTCATTTTTTTAAACTAAATTCCGAACACCATGTGTATATTTGACAATCACTAATAGTTATATTTACCTCAGTCTTTGCCTCTACCTCGGATGCAGAATTTCCCTTAATTTGACCAGGTTTCCAGACATCTTCAGTCTCATGAAGCTTAATATCTTCTCTAACAGATGAGCCACAAGGATACATTAGGCTTGTTACTCTTTGTCTTGCCCTGTTGACTATTCCTTTTAGGGATAAGCTGAAAAGAATCAAATTTACTATTAGTATATTTAATTCAATGGCTCTGATATTATTTGTAGAAACTAATAAAGTGATTTAAATCTCAATAAATGTAGATGCGTTTATTAGTAGTTAGCACTGATCAGGTTAACACGTCTGTGTTAAATGTTTGTATGGTGTTTTCTGCCTTTGTGCTGCTATCTAGACAAATATGTGAGCACTTTTCTTGTATTAAATAAGGATCTTGGTGGCTCAGTAGGAATTTTATTTGCGTAGCACTACAATTACTAATTTTATAATTACTATTAGTTGCTGTGCTATTAGTTGTTATGCTAATCCATTTCCCAAGAACAATTTTTATTTTAGTCAGTATTATAATAGCAATCGCGCATGATCATGTCTGCTTTTCCATTTCCATTCCTCTATGAGCAGTTGCATATTATGCAGATTGCGCTGTATGGGCTTGTGCTAGAAATTATCTGTGACATTTATATCAATTTAATTTATAATTTTTGTAAAAGTTCATGTTTAGACTTTAAAATGAAAAATAAGATTGTCAAAATATGTATCTACTAACAACATAAAATAAATACTTTTTTTAATGTGGCAGGTTTGGTAAAATATTTATTGCAATGTTAATCAACATCATCCTATAACTAAATATTACCTAGAATAATAGGCAAATGGTAGCGCGCAAATTATGAAAACTTCTCTGAAGGTTTTTCTATTATTCTATGAATGGAGATGCTACATATAAGTGGTGCTGGTGAAGCCTCCGAGTTGAAATTAGTAAATATTTAGGTTGGGTTTTTGTTTAGTTTTAAATAAAGTAAATTTGAAAACATTCAATAAAATATATTCTCATTGCTGAATTTTTAATTGAAATAAAATATTTATTTTTAAAATGGACCTGGTAAAAATACTTTTAAAAAAGATCTTCCCATTATTTAATAATTTATTTTCATTGCTTTGCTATGGCAATACAACTTTAATGAAGGATAACTTTTAATGGACGACAATATTGAATTAGTTTACTTGTCAAAAATAGTTTTAAAGCTCTATTAGGTTATTAATAAGTAAATTGGTTATTGATTTTAACAATTTGTTAAGTTACTGAATAAATTATAAATGAAATATCAATGTTATCTAAATTAAATTGTTTATCGTGGAGTTTTAAAAATTTGATTTGTATATCAAATAGATGCTCGGTAATGATGAGCTTAAATTACGAGGTCAGCTCAAAATTCGAGTACTAGCAGAGCCTTAAGTAATACAGATCTTTAGATTCTAATGTGTAAGGGGAAGGAGTACTGTATTATGTATACATGTATAGCTTTCATAGTTGATTTAACATACTTATGGATAACTTCCTTTTCAGAGTCTTATTAAATATGAGTCCCACCATTGGAGTGAAAAGTTAACGAGACTGAACTATTCCACATCCACATACCCGTTTAATCTGGTTATTTTAGAGAGTTATGCAAGCTTGCAACATTTAAGTTTAACTGATCAATACAAATATAATTTCTTTATGAAATCAATATAAAAAATCTTAATTTTATTGTTCATTAAGTCATTTTAATAAGTATTTGAATAATCATAGAAAAATTAGTCACAAATGGCAGCATAATGCTTGTTAATTTTCATTGTATTAATATATACGGATGTGCCAGACTTTTTAATTTCTTTTTAGGGACACACGCACATTTTATATACAAATTTGGGTGGAATCTTTTGGGGACACACACATTATTTTCAACTTTGGGGGTGATACATGTTATTAATTTTATTCTTTATAATTACTACTTATGTAACATAAATTTAGCTGAATATAATATTAGCCTTTAAATATTTGGCTTAATACTCAGTCTAATTAAAACATCAGCTTTTACTATGTACTGTCATGGGAAAAATTGCTTTTAATTTGTTCTACAATAGTAGGGAGTCTATTTTTGAAATGTTAAAGTTGGTAAAAGTATCCTTCACTTGCTACTTGTATAGATACAAATGATTTTACCAAATATTTTCGAAATTGATTTTATTAAGGCTTGTTAAAATAATAAACAAGTAATAATAGCATAGTCTATTATACATTCTTTTAACTTTAAAATTCATCTTACCTAAAAATCAATACTCTCACCTACTCTTGATTCGTTTATAATTGAATAAATTCTATAAATACTTCACTTTTCAATGTCTTTCTTTTCATAATTGTATACTTGCAATTTTAACTTTCATTTGTAATTTCTTTACTTATTTTATAACTCGACAAAAGTGTATGTTATATGTTAATTTCAATTCTGTACTATTCTTTTCAAAATAGAACAATCTTTTATAAATGCTAACTATAATGTCTTTGTAATTTTTATTAGTTTTCACTTTTTTTTTCTATCGCGATAGTAGTGGATGAATTGACAGTTCCAGCGCACTTTCTCCCATAAGGTTTAACATTGATAATCACCACACCCCGTGATGTGATCCTCACCGCACCCCGTGTAAGGAGAATTACTTTCTCCTGGATGTCCGATGTTAGTATCTCCTGGTGGTGAGTCTTGGGAACGCAGTCACTCAGATTGTTGACGTTTGGATGTGTGGGACCGGTGGTGTTGGGTGTGTTGTGTAGTTGGTCAAATAGAGCTACCATGGTGACTAGACAACTTTGCTATGTAGTTTATTCCTTTGAGCCACGGAACGATGGAGCATGAGGAATAAATGTGAGATAAATATTGTTGGTGGGTAGATATATTTAATTTACAATATCCGTCCCACTCTCGGCTATTTATTTCTTATCGTGTCTGAAATTGTGTTTTTGGTAGCTTAGATCAGTCTTTCTCAGTCCCACGCCCCAGTGTAAGGAGGATCACATTCTCCCTGTAGACGCTTGGCGAGGCGGCTCAACCTGTGTGTTCCAAGCCTCCACATATTGTGTAAGTAAGGAGGATCACTTTCTCCCTGCAGATACTTGGCGAGGCGGCTCAACCTGTGGGTCCCTTTTCCCAAGTGCTGATTACGTCCTCCCCTTCAACCCCCTCCCCTCGTAGGTGGTCTGTAGTAGCTTACAGGATTTTTCATGACAACTTGAAGTACTTAGCTCTGATTGGCCGAAACAGGTCACGTGACCCCCCATCCTGCTCTCTGATTGGCTGTTGGTTTTCCCCCTCCCGGCCCTCCTCATCCCCCCTCCCCTTACAGCCCCCTCGACTACCAACGACGGACATGTTGGTTCTTTATGATTAATGATTGTTAATTAATTATTGCTAATTAATTATTGTTAATTAATTAATTTGTAGTATTGAGGTGTTGGAGTTTTTTATTAATTGATTAGGGCGCTGAAGTTTATTAGAACCTCGCGCTATGGCTGTCGGGGGTAGAATGAACATTGGTGCTTCTGTCACAAGGCTCTGTCCAGCACGATCCTCTCCTGACGACCGTTTATGGTAGAATGTGATAAATGGTTCCCCTGCCTTGAGACCCCCTCCCTCCTTCACAACCCTGGCACCAGTCTCACGGGTCCACAAGTCAGGACAAGAATAGATTGTGATCTCGACAACCTTGGGTTTTCCCAATGACGTAATCATTGCGTGTTATGTCTCAACCCTGGTGCCAGTATGGCGGGTCGACAAGCCAGGACAAGAATAGATCGTGACCTTGGCAACCTGGCTTTTCCCTGGCGCCAATATGTCGGCCCGACAAGACGAGTTGAGACAAGAATAGATATGGAGGTCATTGACCCGGGCAGCGGGTTTTCCCTGGTGGCTCACGAGACGAGAATAGATCGGGAACTAGGTCAGTGTGTCGCAACCCTGGCGCCAGTATGTCGGCCCGACAAGACGAGTTGAGACAAGAATAGATATGGAGGTCATTGACCTGGGCAACGGGTTTTTCCCAGGCGCCAGGTTGGTGGACAGACAAGACAAGTCGAGACAAGAATAGATCATGAACTAGGTCGGTGTGTCGCAACCCCTTGGGTTTTTCCTGGTGACAGTTTGACGGTTCAACAAGACGAGTTGAGACAAGAATAGATATTGAGATCATTGACCAAGGCAACGGGTTTTCCCTATGACTTCAAAAAATATTTGGGGAGGGGTAGGAGGGTGGTGAACCAGGTGTTTCTAAAATACTTACACCATTAATTTGATAAAACTTTTACAAATCACCAACATATTATAATATTTCTACGTATTGGGTGTTACTCGTTTATTTGATTATTAAAACGTTTCCCAGGAGGCCCCTCAGAGGAAGTGAGTAACGTCACCTCCCACCTATAACTAATTTTAACTAAACTATTTAATTTTGATATAGCTGTGTTGTTTCACCTGATGAAATCAGGCTATGATACTCACAAGCACTCAAGCTTTTTACATAATAAAAATATTTATTACATAGGTTAATACACAAAGTTCCTTTTCAATATACTTGAGTACAAAACAAAAGGTGAAATAAATATAAATATATATATATTTATGTCTCCATTGGTGAACAAATTTGTCTTATTTTGTAGTGACCGTATGCAAGAGTGTCGCATCCATTATCTAAAACATAGCGTTTATCATCTCCTGGTGAAAGTGCAAGTTTATTCAAAGAGATACTGTACAATTGATGTTTCTCACTTCTTATCATAGACATATTGCCATATCGTAAAAACCCCTGCTTTAAACATTTTTTATAATGAGAATGTTTAATTTTCTTTTTTAGAGTTGTTTTTGATACACCTATGCCTAATTTTTTCTCCTCAATACTCTCCTTTTGAATAGAGTAAAGTTTAGGTCGAAGTCCCACAAACTCTCGAATGCACTCTCCATTCATCTCATCCTTCATTTTACCCAGAGCTTTTTTATTGCATACACTGTGCAAAAAATGTGTTTCTGTATAGTCTGAAGTGTCGAATCGATCTATATTATCAAACATATCCACATACACATTTTCTTTTTTCAGTTCGTAACAGAGGGAGTCTGTGTCTGTGAATAAGAGCTTTGCATTTTGTCCATATTTCCTCTTAACATAATTATAATCAAAGTTATACATTATAACCTTGCTTATATATAAGATTGCAAGGCCTGCATAAATAGGCTTAGGCCTACCCCTAGACCGCCCGGTCACCCCCAGATTAGTTAATGCTTATAACCTGAATAGGTAGTAGAAAAAATTAAACATTATTATACATTTAGGTAGTATTAAAATTTTGAAAATTAAATTAAATTATTTCTGGATTATGTGTTCTGTACACTGGCAAGTTAATTCACCCAAATAGAACTGTTTTATATATAGGGTTTTGTTTTATAATTACATTTTTATTTTTTTATTACCTAAAGAAAATAGATACGCGCATAGCAGCCTTCATACATGACTCAGCCTATTATACTTCAAAAGACGAGTGGGTTATAAAAAGAGGCCAGGGGAGGGGTAGATATAAACCACGGAGGATGGGGGGAGGGGGAGGGGTACAAATCTCTTACCAACCTTAAAATTATTTCATTTAACTTATTGATGATAATCAATTGAAGATTGATTTTCGAACATAGCGGTTTGACAAAGGCTCGCATTCATTTGTTTCCTTACTACTTTTTTTAGCACAGTTTCTTACTACCCGTTCGGTTTGCACACCTATGTACTAATTACGCTATTGCGTTAGGGATGAAGAAGGTTGGATTTAGAGGAATTGCACCCGTGAAAGTGGGAAATTGAGGAAAAACTGCTCTCAGTGCAATCGACTGGGATCTACAGTAGCCCTATGGCTTCTTTGGTGCCGACTGACAGCTCATAGCCGACTTCTGACAGTCAACATTTAGATATATACCTAAATTTTGACTGTCAAAAGTGACAGCTGCTAAACATATGTTTTTGCAGATAATATGGTTCGGCGTAGGGATACATAATTTGGTCTGGTAGCTTTTTAAAGCCGTCAGCTGTCAATCAGCACCAAAGAAGTCATGGGGCTACTGTAACACCGATCTCCCTACCATCGGCAGTCTAGTCTATTGCGAGAGTAGCGCATTAGACCGTGCGGCTACCAAAGCTCGTTTGATGATGTTTCTGGTGTTAAGGAGAAACTAATCTTAAGTATAAATGTTTACATTTTAGTTCCATTTGATCAGTTGAAATTATTTTACAGAAATAATAATTGAAAATTTTCCGAAAAAAAAAAGGTAAATTTTTCCGTCTCCTATATCTGACTTAGGAGTCAAACAAATACCAAGCTTTTTTTCATTATAAATATTTATTGTATTTTTCTCAGTTTAGTGGGAGTAAGCTATTATTAAAGTATATTCTGAAAATTTAAAAGTTACACCTGGACACGGGAATCTAAGCCGGGATATATGGCTTATTACGCCAATGGTCTAACCACTGAGCTATCCAGAAATCGTCCCGTGCCCAAGGTCATTCTTCATTTTTCAATTTTTAGAATATGATATCTAGATGCGAGTAAATCTTCGATAAACAAATATAATAGCTTTGGCTATTTGATTCTTAAGATTAAAGTAGATGTTTTGGGGTAGTGTCACGCACAATTTATTCGCCATAAATGGTGACTCACCAGACAAAAAGATTGGTGCCACAGTAGTAAGTGATCCTGACCAAGGGGGTCAAAATCATTTAAAGGAGAACAAAAATATGTTGTGAAATAAAAAAAACGTCTTGTTGTTCCAGCTATACGCTTATGTACTAACATCCATCAGGGATGTTGTAGGTTGAATATAGAATAAGTGTACACGCATTTGCATGGAAGGAGAGTGGATAACTAATTAGTAAAAACACCCTCGATAGAGCTGTCCTGGATTCAAAATCCAATTTCCCCATCATCGGCAATCTAGTAATTTGTGAGTGTGACGCCATAGCCGATGCAGCCACCTATATATTTATGAAAAATATATTTTAAAATGGCATTCCCTAAAAAAAATAATTAAGTTATTTGTCTGTAAAACAAGAGTGAAACTAAATTATATTAAATGTAAACAAGTGAATACGTCAGAGACAAGTCATACAGTATAGAGAAGGAAGCTTGGTGAACTGACAAGCGCCTAGTCTCCTTTACTCTGTCATTCTTTCTCAGCGAGACAACACTCACAAACACACAGAAAGAATGTGTACTTCTTATCTTGGGGAGGACAGCAGTGATAAGAAAGAAAATAATAGTAAAACGGCATCTCACTCTTAGTTTGCTCTATGGGTCTTACAAGCACTAGAATGATAGTCTCCCAAATGTTTGGCCCCAAGGTTTGTCCTTTTTTCTGCTAAGCAAAGTTACCCTTTTGTAGCTTATAAACGAACATATCAAGTTTCAAAATCTAGGCAAGATATATTTTATACTAATAACTATTCACTAAATAATCTAGTAAAAGTAATATAGTTTATAGAAAAAATGATTGTGACTTTATTTTGATGAAAGTGTTAGAATTTACATTAGGCCCCTATGCCCCAGTTTCACGATGTACCAACTATATAACATCACAAGTCTAGTTTCAATCCTGCGGAGAACCAATAATTTTATGTTCGTCGTAGTAATAGTTACTAAGAACGCCAGCAAAATATGAAATTGATATATTTTAAACGAAGTAAAAAAAATTAAAATGGTAAAACCTCTTAAACCCTTTTAGCAAAACATGAAATAGTTGACCATTGATTTTTTTTAAAATATATTTTGAGTTAACAAGAGTAAATTACCACCGGAAATAAATGATGGGAGCTTACGAACTTTGTTTTCATGCTAACCCCTAAGCACTGTAGTTATGGGCGAAACTATGATTTTACGATAAAGGTGATCACAGTGACCGTGGTTTTAAAAGAGCAGTGATTTATACCAGTGATTATTCAGTCACTGTGTCAGCACTTGTAATATTAGGCATTTTTTTGACAGCAGTTGCACGTGTGACGCTGTAGTCATTGTTTCCAACATTACATACAAAATAAATAATATGATATACAACAATTTATTGAACAACAAACATTCTTCTTAATTATTAGATAACTTTAAACTTTATTCTTGGTAATTAATAGCTAACTTAATTTTATGAAAATAGGTGAAAACCTATGGAAGGTAAAATAAAAATACAAACTTAATTTGTAATAGAACTCAGTCTGTAAAGAACATGAAAATGGTTTTTTTAGGTGTAGGTAGACAAAACAATCTAAAAATAGACGAAGACAAAAACTAAAGTTTATCTTAAAGGGAATCCATTTGCATTGCAATAACAAAGACAAAATCAAAGAATAAACTAGCGACTTACTAGCAGCGACATATTAATTAAAAATATAAAATTCTGGTGGAATGGTGAGCCGTGATGCTATTTTAAAAACCCTGATGTTTACTATTCAACACATAACGAGGATATTTTTATTTATATTATTTGATGAGTTCTTATGCTCTTCTATCCAATATATAGAAATACAAAACATTACAAAAAAAGATTTGTAAAAATTACCACCATTTCAAACAATGAAAAGCGATGTTTCAATCCCTTTAATATATTTACTACAGGGAGTACTCAAGACTATCAGCATACGTGGTCTAATCGTCAAGCCCTTTCCTTGAAATTTTACCATTATATTTAACTCATTAATCATTATATAGCCCGGATGCATAATCAATAGACATCTGCGAAGCAGGTTTTTCAAGTTTGAATCGAATTTCGAATCGAAGCAAACAATATTCGCGAATTTTGAATAATTATAGAATTGAATCATATCATAGTTTAAACATTCTAAAAATGCTAAATTTGATATATTTACAAACTAGAGAACAATTTATAAAACATGTTAAATAAAAACAGTTACACTTTATGAAAGAACGCTAAACTTTAGAAAAACAGTTAGGCCTACACCTTATGAAAA
>CABFVZ010004150.1:0-20129 GCA_902151445.1 Timema monikensis
AAGTAACTTATGTAGCAGATCAAAATGCCAACTGTCAATATTTTTATTGGCGCAGCTTTGTGATTGTCGAGGCTGGAAATTTTTCAAACTGAAGTTGAATCTGATATATTTGAAACCATGTATAAGTTTTGAAGCTTCTGGTCCGTAAAATGATATAGCAAAGAAACAATATTGTATTGATAAAAATAGACTAATAACTAATTACCATATCATTGTAAAAACATATAATGTTCATTCCTTTTATCCATCTTTTCTATACCTTTTTCCAAATATTATACAATTACCATATGAGGAATATAAAGTTGACTTTTTTTGATTGAAATATATTTTTTAAAGAACCCAAATTACCTCCGATATCAAAAAGGTTTCCAAGATCTGATATACGAAGCTGCATGTGCTCGCTTTCCTCACATTTGAGATATCCATGAAGTGTGTAAATTCTGATTCGTGACCAGTGGCGGCACTGAGGAACTGCAGCACCCACTATTTACACTTGATATTATTGATAACACTTAATATAATGAGTCCTTTTTTTCTTTAATTCTTTATTTTTGTAGTAAAATATATATTACTTAAGCTTAAGGTCAGTACTTCAGTAGCCATCCCCCAGTTTATGGAAAAGATACAAAAATCTTTGTATGGAACTGTGCGCTTCACAGTGCCAAAGGCGCGACTGCCAGGTAGAGAGAGCACTGTTACTCTCGCAGTGCCGGCTCTGGTGTGATGGTGGAAGGAAGTGTTTTTTTTACTCAGCGTGTGTTGTGCTTAAAAACCGTGTACCATACTCTTGAATGTGATAAAGTATTATTCTGCTTCCAGATATTCTACTTGATTATTTTTTGTTAGATTCTTTTATTTAACAGAAATACTAAATGCGCTTGAAGTACTTTCAATGGAGAAAAATTTCCTCAATTGTCATCCACAGAACAAGGAGAAAATTATTGTACTTTTTGCTCATATTAAAACAAAAAGAATGGATTTTATTTTTAAATGAATAAATCAAGCTTGAACTGTAACAATTTAAGTTAAAGTAAGTAAAAATGTTTGCTTTTTTTTTCGTTAAGATTTTATCAAGTTCCTGAATAAATTTTATTTTTATACATGTATTTTTCCTTTCACACAATTTTAAAACAAAGGCTAAACATTTTCTGGAGCAGCACCCCCAATAATTCTAGCTATGAGCCGCCACTGTTCATGACCTTTATCAGATATGTTTAGTATGATTAGAATATAGGGTATTCAAGTGGTCATAAAGGATGATTTAGGTCAAAACATGAAAAATTGTTAGAAATCACCTTCTAGCATATAATATAATGTACAATAGGCCATATGAATACACGGTGTGAAGTCTTGGCTTTACAATTCTAGTATTTCAAAGTTTGTTCACAAATAATTCTCACCAGTGTTCCATTCCTTGATATTGTGTCATTTTTACACTCTATAATACAAAGAAGTCCTTTATATGAAGTGGAGAGCCTTACTACCCACTCTTGTTCTTTACAGAAGATATCACCATTTTCAATGTTTTTAACACTGTGACAGAAAAACAATTCCATCTTTATGGTCAAACTGTTTCTTCATCCACTTGATATTTCAGCGAAATTCATTCTTGAGTGTTACACCCATTCCTTCTATTTCGATACTTTCGATGCAATATTTTCTATTTGTCCTGGAACAAAGAAAACACAGCTTGTTAAAACCAACCATAACAAGATTTATACAATAATTTAATACCAGTATGGAATATGGATGTGTGAGAACCACTTTTACAATTTGAGACAAAAATGAGACAAGAAAGAGTTGGAGTACATGAGACAGTAGAGGAAGCAAGACTGAGATGGTATGGACATGTAATGAGAATGAAAAAAAAGAGGATGCCGAAGAGAATGTTGGAAATGAGGTATGAAGGAAAAGGATCGCAAAGGAAGCCAAGAAAGAGATGGGAGGAACAGATAACAGAAAGGGTTCAAGTGAGAGAAGAATGGAAGAGATTAAAGGAGGAAGAATGGTGGAAGGATAGAGGAAGATGGAGGCATTTTAATAAACTCACCCGGCCACAGGCCGGAAACAGATCATGATGGTGATGATTGAGACAAGAATATAAAACATTGTCGACACACGAGAAAACTTCCTTTGGAATTGCAAAAATGTAAGTTATGTTTGTTAAAGTAAATATATAGTTTATAGAGTTCCTTTCAGCATTTGGACCGGTGCTTGCTTTTGATTACCTTAAAACTAGGGGTGTGCAAAGTCCACTTTTTTAATTCGAGACAAAGTCGAATTGAATAACATTATCTATTCCTGAAGCCGAATCAAAGTTCAAATATTAAAAAAAAATTGTTTAGCGATGGATAAAAATATTTTACTTGGCATAATTATGTAAATCCAAGTATCAAAATTAATATGATTTACAAACTTCTATATTCCAAACATAATTAATATAGTGTATACACAAATGTGTTCTATAAGAAAATAGGCTGATTTAAGTATCTTTATTAGGTCATATTTGAGCATATTTTCAGGTTTTTCAATACCATTAAGGGATTTTTTTTTGTTAATTTGAGCAATTATTTTGCAAATTTTGTTATTTTCAATATAGGAAGACATTTGTGTATAATTTTCTCCGAAAACATGAAGCAAAACCAGGGTTCCTACGTGTCCTGGAATTTTTAAATATTTCTTCCAGGCCTGAAAATGTTATGAAATTTCTTATTTTTCCAATCTTTTCCTGGAATTTTCTAGATTGTCCTGGAAATAAAATATTGGTTTTTTTGGTAAAAAAAGGTAGTAAATCAACTTTTATTTTAAGTGGTATATTTCAACAAATATAAAAATTTGGCTAATTTTTTTTATAACAAAGAAAGCCTTTTGTTTTTTATTTTTAAATAATTGACCTTGGTCACGATAATGGCTGTTATAATAGCCGGTTTAATATATCCTACCATTGTTGTTTGATTGAGGGAAATAAATTTCTTAGGCCGAGAATTTTTTTTTAACTACTATTAAAATGTTATCTTTAGTTCACATTCAAAGAAACAAAATATGAATCTAATGTTTGGATAGTAGATTTTATAAAATACTTAATTTTGGTTTTATATCACACATGTATTATTAATTAAAAAATGCTACAATGAACCTTAAATGTTTTAATGGCCTTATTAATGGTCTAAGTAAATGTTTGTAAAAATGCATCTCGCAAAATTTTTTCATTACTCAAAATGCACAAAAAGTTGAAAGACATTACAGTAGAACTCTGACCACCCAAAACCCTGATTGTCTTAATTTCAAACATACCGGATCCCCGCAAACAAGGCTCTAGCCGTGCTACGCTCAGAGGGTCATCTAACGTTGTCTTTAATCTGGTTTATTCCTATCTCGTTTATAGTTACATTTTTTTAAATGTTTCATCGGTTTTAAAATCTTTAAATAAGTTTTCTTTATTTCCACATCTTACTACTTGTTGAGGTTACACGTGGAATATAAGGAAGTATTTTAGAAATAATACACCCGCATTTACATGGAAGAGGAGTGGAAAACATTTTAG
This sequence comes from Timema monikensis, assembly GCA_902151445.1. NCBI lineage: Eukaryota > Metazoa > Arthropoda > Insecta > Phasmatodea > Timematidae > Timema > Timema monikensis. The sequence goes on from CABFVZ010004150.1 coordinate 3,545, forward strand.
GAAAAGAAACTCTAGTTAGACCCGACCAGGATTCAAACCTTGATCTCCGCATCACTAGGGATGGTCAAACAACGACCCACCGGTGTGTTCAATCCGGGATAAATAATTAACATGTGCTGCGTTGTGTAGCAGGCTTTTAAAACACAAAATAACTATTTCTTTAAAACCATGCCAAAATCAACATTTATAAACTTGGTAAATAATGTTGAAAAATACATGGGTGGAATTGTTTGCATTCTTATATTCATTTGAACAAGCATATTCAACCAGTGATCTTATAAAACGACTTATTGATGATTATCTGTCTTTTCTCACGGTTTCACTCATCTCACACCTCAGTATATAAATCTTTTGAACAAACTTAAAAACATAACTAAGCCGCAAAGGTATTTATGACTGATATACATTATCAAAGTAATTAAACTTGTTCATTGCCTATTATATGTGTTTTATCGTATTTTTAAATGAATTTTGGAGAAAATTTATTGGATCAAAAGTCTATGGCCTGCTAAATTAATATATATATCCCTGCCTTAGACCAGTCAATCACTGAAGCAGGTTTTAATAATGATTGATATGTTAGTATTATTTCTATTTTATTGTTGGTAAGAATATTTTTTTCCATAAATATGATTATTTTCCATCCATTACCGTTTCCAGTCTGGGTCAATTTTTTATTCAAGTCATATATTTTCTACTACCGGCTTGCTAGGTCTGTCATAGCTTCATATGCCTTATAACCTAACTTAAGACTAGGACAGGCACACCATCCAGTCCCCTGGCCATTAATTTATCATTGTGAAAGGGTAAACCCACATTTCACCAACGATATGTTTTACGGCCATGCCGGGAATCGAACTCAGGATGCTTAGCTCAGTAGACAGACATGCTACCGACCGAGTTAAGATGTTGTAATTAAAATGTTACTATTCTGTGCAATTTTTTAAGATTATAAAGTTTTGATGTTGGTAGTTTTCAATATTTTAAAATTAACAAACGTATTAAATAATTGGGCATTTCTGAACATCAGAACTCTAGTGCTGCTTATTGAATTCAGAGCACTCTGGTGCATTGCAAATTGGGTGGCTCTTTTTTACACAAAATAAATAACTTAATTTCTGTTGTTTATTGATTTTTATTGACATATTTAGGGCTAGGACTTTTATGCCCTAAAAATTGCTAGAAAATGCTTTATAAAAAATGCATTCATGACCAAAAAAAAACTAAAAATATGCCCTTTAAAATGAAAAAATTGCCATTGAAAATTACATTTTTTTAAATTTCCTTGCAAAACTAATTAAGAAAATAATAGTTGCTGAAACAAAACAAAAATAATCTAAAAAATATAATTTAGTTAATTGACTGTTTCTGTATCGATAGAAATTCTTTATTTTATTAACTTTACCTATAAAACAAAACCCAAGAAAAAACTTTTTTTTACAATTTCTGTGGAAAACTAAAAATGTATTGTCCAAAATCATGTCCTATGCGAGAGAGCAAAAAAACTCTTAAAAAACATTTTAACTTTTTACAGTTTCTGTGTGAAACTGAAAGTTTCTAAACAAAAAATATGTCGTATAAACTAAAACAGGGGAGGAGTAGAAGTATTCTTACCGCTGGGGTGGCACTACTGTTTGCTATTATGTTTGTACATCTGTTTTAAACACATGGAATCCCCCTTTTTTTTTCTGTCTTCAGGGTTCCTACACACAATCATGAAACTTTTTCCAGGACATTTCAAGAATTTTCTACAATTCCTCCAGGGCAAATGTATAAAGTAATCTTGGTAAAATACATATCAGTAATTAGTTTATTTAATTTAAATATATATGTGTATATATTACGGGTCTGCGAGCTTGGGTTTTTTCATTCGAGTCGAGTATTTCTAAAAGCTCCCGAGTTTGAGTCGAGTTCGAATATAGGCCTATTCATAATTTTAAAATGTTAAAAAGTATATTAAAACACATGATCTTAAAATATGAATAACACTAATTTTTATAAACAGTAAATACTTTGAAAAAAAAAAGTCAAATAATGAAATATCTATTTTTAAATTAGAAATAACACTTATAAAACACAATTTAAAAATCAAGAACACTCAAATAAAAAACTAATAAATAACAAATAATTAAAATCGTTTCTACACTTATGTCTTTAAGGACATTAAATGCCAGGTCTCCACCGTGGTTCGGATCCCACGTTAAACTGTAGGTCCTCCATTTCATCTCACAATCACCCTACCATTACACATTAGCATAAGTGCGTATAACCCGAACGGGTAGTAAGACGCGGTGATAATAATTATAATCTAACAAAAATGGGTCCGTACACACCTGCACTCATGCCCGCACTTGACCGAGCGGCACTTAGTACAGGGGAAGTGACATCCTTGACAAGCTTCCTCCAAACAGTCGCACAAATCCTTGCCGTAGGCGGACAAATACCCGTGTTCATCATGGACGGATGAAATAAACCTTTTCCTGAAACACGAATAAAAAGTAGAAGACTCAAAAGACAATATAGTATATTTTACCGTCTAAACCAGGTTCCAGGACAAACTAGATCGGACTAGACCAAATTATTATTATTATTATTATTAGCACTGCGTCTTACTACCCGTTCGGGTTATACGCACTTACGCTAATGTGTAATGGTAGGGTGATTGTGAGATGAAATGAAGGACCTACAGTTTAACGTGGAATCCGAACCACGGTNTAAATCTGTGCCGGGACCGAGGATTGAACCCCGGACCCCCAGCACAGAAGTCCGACACCTTACCCCTAGACCACCAGGTCACCTACTAGACCAAATTGATACATCCTAAGAGCCTCTGTATGTACTAGTTTAGCCTAGTCTAAATTAGTTGATACTAATTTTGGCTTAGCTCATAGGATAGATTAGTATAGCCTATAATTTTACTAAACAAAACCTGGTTTATGTTAGGTTAGGTTAGATTAGCTCACTACATTTGTGCGTGAACTGTGAACGATGAAACCTGCCCAAGGTCAATTCACCGTATGGGTTAAGAAGAATGTAAACTAGTATTGCCTAAAAACATCAGGCTCTATCTGTTCATCCTATAAGTGGCAGAATGTATTAATTTGATCTAGTTCGACCAAGTTTGTCTTGGAAATCGGGTTTAGACGATAACATATGAAACAAATTTTACTATTCAATATTGTTAATTCATCACAGAGAGTTTGAATGATTGTTAATCTACCTAAGTTTGACTAAATGTGAATGATAAGTAACCTCTTAACTTAATAATTATTTTACATATGTTTGCCCCAAAATATATAAGGTAACTTTTTTTATTAACGAAATGTAATATGTATACATGGCGTATTACTTTGGGTAGAATTACAATGATTTCTATTAAGTGAAACTTTAAATATAAAATATTATATTCATGCTATATTAATACCCCAAATATATTAGTTTATCAACTTTGAATTTAAAAAAATTAACAAAAATAGTTTTTATTCAAATTTACATTCTATATAGCACTGGTTATTGAAATTTCTGCAATACATTTTTTTTCCTTTTCCTAAACATTCAATCCCTTTTAAATGTTTGTCACAGTCTGAAATACTTTAATCATTGTCTGACTCACTTTCAGATTCAGTGAATTCAATATCCACTTCACTTCACTTCAATTTTTTATTATTTTTTTTTATTTCAAAGACCCGCCTCTGTGGCGTAGTTGGCTAACGCGCTTGTCGTGTTGAGCCCGACTGCTGAGGACGGGGAGATCGAGGTTCGAATCTCGGTCGGGTGAACTGGGGGTGGTTTTTCCTAAATGGTTTTCCACTCTCCCTCCACGCAAATGCGGGTTCACTTCCTCTAATTCAACCTTCCCAATTCCTAATCCATTAGAGTAATTAGTACTTAAAGCGTATAACCCGAACGGGTAGTAAGACGCGGTGCTAAGTGTAAGTGTTTATTTCAAAGAAAACAATCAAAACTTTGGTACTGTAAGCACATCAAGCCGTTTATTAACTTTCTAGCTAAGGAAATAATTATTCAAGCAAAAGAACAAATTATTTCAATGCTCCTTGGCAGGACATGTGTGGTCTTATCCAAACTGTGAAGTCTAAGCTACTATTATTGCAAACCAAATGAGTATCATAACTGCTCTCTAGCAGCTAATTGATTAATTACAAGAGATTAACAAATACATTCGTGAAAAAGCTTTCATATGCCTTATAGTACAACTTAAGACTAAGGTCAAGCACAACATCCAGTCCTCCAGCCATTAATTTATCATTGTGAAAGGGTAAACCCACATTTCACAACGACAAATTTTTCGACCATGCCAGGAATCGAACCTTGGACTCATAGCTCAGTAGATAGACATACCACGCGACCAACTGATCTAAGGTGTTTGAGCAAAAGAACATAATTGGAATTTTTAAATAAATATATTATCCTTTAATAGTGGGTTTGGACCAACATAATTTTAGAACAAACCAAACACTAAAGAATTAATTGACCAGTTAAATGAATATGATTTTACAATTAGTCTTTTAAAAAAACTGGTGTGTTAGCCCGAAATCTAACCATACCAACCAAACGACCGCTGTCTGTTGGCGAAGATATGACAACATCTGTGAATAGAGAATATCATATTATTACTACAACAAATCCTTTGGTTGTTAAACTCGGTTTTCTAGACTGGAGCTGCTACTTATTTAAGTAGTTAGTCATTTATTCTCACACTGCTTCGCAGAAAAATCTGGCAGCACCGAGGCTTGAATCCAGAGACTTCTGGATCTGCAGTCAGGAGATATGACAACTAGACCACAGGTTTTTTTCAAACATTTAGTTATTATTTATATTCTTAGCTAGCGAATAAAGAATTTTTATGTGAAATCCACTTCAGTGGCCGCATGGCCTACAATGCTACTCTTTCAATAGACTAGACTCGATATCGGGAGATCATGGTTCGAGCCTTGTCGAGTGTATCAAGGTGGTTTTTCCTAAATGTTTTCCAACTCTCTTCACATAAATATGAGTAAACATCCTCAAAATTCAACCTTTCTTATCCCTAGCTCATTAGCTTATAGCTCTAATGGGTAGAACACAAGGTTAAAAAAATAAAAATTAATATGAACAAAATCAGAATGTAGGAAAATAAATTGTACTAATGTGTGAATATAATTAATCTCTTTATTTATGCTTTCTAAGATTTGGATTCAAGAATATCAGCTAAAATGTAGATGCAGTCATATTTGATGAAATAAAACAAAACAGGCCCCCTATGTGAATTTTAGCCATCTAGCTCTATAACAAATCCTTCGATAGGTCCCCGCTTACCCCGCGCTGACAGTCGCGCCGACCACAGATGTGGTGATTTTTCTAGTCAGCTTCCTTCGCTCTCTGTTGCTCTGTTCTGGGTCAAAGTTTTCCATGAATTTCATGTTCTGATTGAAGGTCAACTTTTTCAACGCTTGAGATATTCTCTGTAGAGAATGGAAAAAAAAAAACACAATTTCAAAGAGTAAACAACTCAAACCTTCCTCATCCATCAAACCATTAGCGTAATTAGTAAATAAGTGCACAACCTGAATGGGTAGTCCTAAAATAGCATGCATTAAGCCAACTACCGAGTCAATGGTGACTGCGTTATCTTAACTGATCATACATTTATAGCCGATGAACATGTCCATCACAGACTCTGTCTTAAAATATGAATGAGTCCCGAGTTTGATTCTCGTGTTCAGGTGTAGTTTTTTTATTGTAAAGAATATGATATATAGATGCGGCTATAACAGATATTTATAAACATAATAACTAGGCATAGTTATTTAAGCCATTATTAATAATGTTGCTTTAAAATATTATTATCACACACCAAACAATTTTCTACGTGGTTGAAATGTGTTAGGCCTAATGATCAGTTTAATGTTTCATTGGTGGATGTTCAAAGTTTTTGTTAGTAGCCTAAAGATAATAATAATCATTCGCAAAAAATTTAGGTATTTTACTTTAAAAAAATAGTGCTTTAAGATGCTTAATGCGTATTAATAAATAATATATAAAATCACCAATGAGCTAATCTAAAGTGTCTTAACCGTTTCAAGATAGTTTCGCTAATAAAAGGATCAGTTCGTTTCGCACAACGCTACGGCATATGGCAGAATGTTACCCGGCCAATCAGTGAAGTTGAGGGGGGAAAAAATACTGTTTAGAATTTGTTTATAATGTTTGTTTTGTTAATATCGAAAACTTTAGAATGTTGCGTGCAAAGATGCTAGAAAACATTTTCTAAAAACTTGACAGTGGACAAAAAAATAAATAGAATCCCGTCCTTTTTCATGCGATTCTGTAGGTATTTAAATTGTTTGTGATTTTAGGGAGTACATTTTTATTTTTCTAATAGCCTACTAGAGAACCTACAATCTTAACAATGTTACTATACAATTAACTGTATTCTCGTTGTGTTTATAAAAAATAAAAATAGGTTAACAACTTTAATGTTACAAAGAAATATATTTTTTAGACACTCGTAAATTAAGTAACGTTCCCAATATGTGTTTCATGACAAGTGTTTGACTATGTTTATTAAGATTAATAAAACTAATTTGGTTTGTTTTTTATTATAATCAACTCTTTTTCTATTGGGGTCTAAGTAATAGGATTCAAATACGTTTTCCAGAGTCTATTGGTCAGAAAATAAATGTAAATTGTTTCAAAATTCTAGCATTTCATGAACGTAAATAAATTGCATTATTAATTTTTAAAAGAAAATATCAATTCCACTTAGAGTACACTAACCCCAGAAATTTGAGCGTCCTCAGTACTTTCAGCTGCGTCAGTGCTTATACTCCAGTTGGAATTCGAATCTTCCAGAAAATCAATATTTTGAAGTTGATCTCTTGAGTCCGCCATGGTAACAAATTATATTTTAAAATTTCCCACTCTGTTTTGTCATATTCGAAAATGCACGAAAACAATAATTTGTTCCAAAAACCATTTACAATGTTAATATCATTTATGCGAAATTAAAACAATACAGTATTTAAAAGGAATAGTTTATTTTAGCAAAGAATGGTCACAGTAAAGCTGTTGGCTACAATGTAGAATCGATAGTAGAATCGATCGTTTTAATAAAATATTAGTCGACTTCAAATTGCATTTCCGCATTCAACTCTATAATAAGGCTTGATGGACGGACAATTTTACCTAAAATTTTTGTGTGTAGTTCTGCATACCATTGTGTAAGAGAGAAAGAAACTCTCGGGTATCTCTTTCTTCCCTACACCCATACAAGGCAATTTGGCGTATTGACATCTTTTTTAATTTGATTGAATATATGAGATACAGAAATGTGTAATTAGTTAAAAGAAATAAATGTGTTAGTAAAAGCTTTGAAGAGCATAACAAAGTTTGAAACTGGTGAGTTTTTTATTTAGATAAGTTGATGTGGCCTAATATATACGATGGTTTTTGAAGGAAGCTCATTCAGAAGGCTTTATCTCGTACCAGAATCCCACCCTATAGTAGTGTATAAGTAGGATAAAAGACCTTCCAGAAGGAAATTTCTAATTCCGTTCTAAATGACCGTTTATCATACCAAAGTACTAATTTATAACAGTCTCTGGTACGAAATAAAGCCTTAACGATTGGGATTATTACTAAAATCAAGATTTAATAGATACTGTACTTCCTACAAACCTATAACCTAAATTGTCGTTTGAACCTTGTACTTCAACACAAATTATATCATTAAAATAAATGTAATGAAATTTAACTAACTTGTTTCGTTATAGATCTTTTAACATAATATGGTTTCTGAAAGCAATATACGGTACAAGATATGAGCCATTTTTAAAAAAAAGTAATATAATAATAGTTTCTACAAGCCTTACACCAAAGGGATCGTTTGAACGTATGGTAATTACACAACGTTTTTCATTTAAACAAATGTCAAGTTTTTAGATATCTTATTCATTGTATTTTTCGAAATTTCAATGTAATATGCTTTCTGAAACCAATATACAAGGTAATAGCCAACTTTAAATACAAATGTAGTCTTGGTAGACTGTAAACAACATGTTTAAATAGATTAAAGGTTGTATTCGTCTTTGTATAGTATTATTACCTCTAAAGCTGAATTGTATATCCTTTATTGTAAAAGTTTCTTCAAGCAAGTGTGGTATAATACTTAATTATTTTCAAACAATAACACTTTTATTAATCTGAGATATGTTTTCGTATAAGAACAATGAAAGAACCCGTTAAATCTGCCCCCCCTCCCCCCACACACCCCCCCACCCACTGAAGCAGACGATAAACTTGAGAGTCACGCTTTGGTCCTTGACAATGCGTATATTTATGCCCATCAAGTATAATATAGAGATCACTGCATTTATTTTAATTGTGTTATTAGGGTAGTAGTGAGGAATGTAGTGAGTAAGAATGACAGAATGTAAAGGAAATATAACCACTACCCAAATTCACTTAAAGGAAGTGTGGAAAACCATCAGTATACTTAGCAAGGATTCTAAATCTGACCTCAAAATCACTGACAAACCGGAGGTTGAAATCACCTTCATCTTATAATTGTCTTTTATGTAATATTTAACTTTGAGTGTTGTTGTCGAATTCTTGAACAGTCATTTTTAAAAACCATAAACTCTTAAAGATGAGGAAACTAGTCTTTAAATCTTATAGTTTTTAAAAGCCTATTCTTGTATTGCAGCTTCAAAAAGATCCCTACAACTTTGTCATGAACTCCAGATTTTGTGTGCATACACTTTAGTTTGCTACAGTCCAATTGATGTAGTAGGGGTCTTTTAAAGAAAAAAACATATATTTTTTGTGGTCAACATTGATTAAATCTATAAAAAGTGACAGCTGCAGTTCATATGACTTTACGTATGAATACGTAAAAGTAGAGATAATATTTTTTCCAAATGTCAGGTAAGTTCCTACCCAAGGGAATTGAAGTTCGGTATCTATGGTCTGATTATACAATTAATAATAATAATAATTTAACTATAGTTTATTTCAATTTAGATATTATTTAGTTATAATTATAATTAATATTATAATATATATTATTAATAGTTATTTTTTAAATACATATGTTTTTACATTGCTTTCTTCTATTCCAAAATTATTCTAAAACAAATTGAACTGGACCTTTGTGCGTGATATACCTAATCACTATATCATAGGGACCTACCTAATAAATACACAATTAATACAAAACTAACTACAATATTTTAAAATATTTGTTATTCTTAACAACGAATAAGAATGTTGATTTACTGTTGTGGTTGTAGCAATTATAATATATTGCACAGATAACACCGGTCATATTATTAGCGATAGTACAAATAATAATTTCACACAAAGACAGAAGTTTTAAATCATTTACCTATTGTGGTACACGTTAATTCACACGGTTCGCAACATCGGACAGTGTAGAGCGCAGCATTATCACCTTTTCACACAAAAAATAGTCTATTGTCCAGTATTAGTATCACTAAGTATTTGATTGAAGTTACAGTATTAACATTAACTAGTGGATGTCAAATTACTAGAGATATAAATAAATAATAGATAGTAATAATAACAATACACATTGAATAGGAAAGGTCTGACCGATAAACTAGAAGCCAAAGAAAGAAAGTTCCTGGGAAAAATCTTGGGCCCAGTCAAAGAAATGGATTAGTACAGAAGACTGCAGAACCATGAACTATATATACATGTGGAAAAGATAACGAAAACGATCCGGAAAAGGAGGATTGCTTTCTATGGTCACGGGCCACCTGAACCGAATGAACACGGAGAGTGTGACAAACCGGATATTTTCCTACTTTCTAAGTAATAAAACCAAGGGGGCCTGGTTCACTGAGGTGGAAAAGGTTCTGCAAGAATTGGGTGTTACAGGTAAAGACATACAGGAACGTGACCCTCTTAAGAAAATACTTGGAGCATACCAGGGTTTTTAGGAAAAGCCCAAGATTAGAACAGGCAAGACGTGGACTGAAGAAAGAAAGGAAGCTCACCGATAACGAATGTGCGAATACTGGTCAAAAGTTAAAAAGCCCAAGGATGAAAACAGTTGAAATAACTTGGTCCATAGCTGGCTAAAACATCGGAGAAGAAGAAGAAGAAATCATAAACTTGAAATCGATTATTTTGTCTTGATTGTCTATTCATCACAGTAAAGAGTCGATTCACGCAATACATTGAAAATATTTGAATCGATTAGTAGTTTAGAGTAAATCGATTATTATTATTGTCTATAAATACACAATGGCAGCATCTATAAGTTCTCGTGCTTGGCAGGTTGGTTGAGTAAAATCATTGAATATATTTCGTTTTATAAATTTTTTTCACAAGTGATATGAAAATATGCAGCTAATTATCAATAGTTTATTGGAAAGTTTGTGTGATTGCTGAACTTGTTCAAGTTAAAATTAGACCTGTTCCTAAAATCCTGTGGTCTACATTGTTGAGAATTTTTATTTTTTATTATTACAAATTCCATAAGAAAGAGTTAAGTTATATATAAATTTACAATAATAACTTACAAATAAGGCGTGTAGAATTATACTGTACAATTTTTTAAATTCAGAAAGGAATTAAGCAACAAACATACAAGAATATATATTTGGTTCACGGATGTCATCTAGTAAGTTAAATTGTTGGTAGTGTGTGGCTAGTAGCATACATATCTTCATACCTAGTCACGCCGTTCCCCTTACGTTTAGGCAAGAAACTGTGCGTATAGCTCAAAAAACAACTCCATACTTTTAATCCATCCCCACTAACTTTCTCCACACTTCCCTATCCTTGTATACCTTCTCTTCAACAACATCCATACACCGAGTAATACATGCTCTTTTATTATTAAAACTCTTAATGTCCACACACACACACCTTCATATATTTACTTCGTCATGCGACCCACTCTCATCCTCTCAACATGCCCAAACCAACGTAAGACACTTCTTTCACAGATCTATTGAATTATCTTTCAAGCCACACTCCTTCAGCACACATTCATTACATCCTTACCCAATGGTCTAAGGTGTCACACTCATAGAATCCCGATCAGGTGTACCACCATCACCATCATAATAATTCAATGTTTCCGCCTCTGCGGGTCGTCTGGCACATCCTCCTCCATTTCTGTCGATCCCTCCAACTGTCTCCAGTCCACTCCTTTATCCTCCATGTTCTTCTGCGATGACTAACCACAGCAACCTTTTCCTGTTCAGTGCGTCTTCTATGGGTATAACTTTTAAACCATCCCTAATTACTTTATTCATAATTTGCCACTTCTTGTTACATTCTCAATGCCTCTTTGGAACCCCGAGCGCGGTTTTTCCTAAATGGTTTTTCACTCTCCTCCCGCGCAAATGTGAGTAGATTAGCTCTAAAATGCTTACCTCCTTCATGCATGAACTATATATCTTCCTGTGATCAAGGGCGGCCCAAGGTTAATTTTTCGTTGCTTTCTGAAACCCCCACCCCCCACCCCCCTGCTTCCAAACATTTCCCTATGAGATTGCACAAAAATGGTTATGATTATAAAGATAACTATTAGAACATGTTTTGTAGACAATGTTTTCTTCTTTATTTAAAAAAAGAATAACAAACAATTTGGTATTATGATTGGTTTACGATATTATATAGAAAACAGTTTTAGGGCGCTCAAGATGGTGGATGTAAAATAACATTTTAAGAGTGGTTACATTAGGTGAGGAGTTAGAGGTTTGGGGTCGCAGCCACCCGGTTTGCTTGGCCCTTAAGCCGCCTCAGTCTGTGGTATATTTCACTCACTCTTTATTTATAAGTGATAATTCACACAAACCTGCCCTACATTACACCTTTCTCAATTTTCGGCGAATACCGTTTCGTACTTCCCACTGTGCAGCCTTCCATTCACATTAACGTAATTTTCTTAAAAAAATCCCACAGATATCTAACTTTTACTGCGGATATTAAAATGGTAGGGCCTACTCATAATTGTAGGCAAACAATGTAAAAAATAACAAAACATATTTTATTTATTTGTGGTAATTAATGTGCACTTTCTGTGAAAAAGTAAACCCACATTTCACCAATGATACATTTTTCGACCATGCCAGGAATTGAACCTGGGACCCTTCTGTAACTCGGTAGACATACACACATCTGACTAAACTTAAGTGTCGGGCTAGCTTTTATTAGAAATACACCATGTATAAATATTCTAGGTATATTTATTCTATTAGAGTATGCATCCGTGAATTCATGTTTATATCTAATTTCTGAAACTAACTATTTAAATCTTATCTGTAGGTATATAAAGCAGCTTCAGCCACAAATGTGAACACAGCATTGTGCTTTTAGACAATACATTTGTTATGTTCCTTATGTTGGAGTTTGTACACTTTAAAACAGGATGAACAAAATTCAAACTTTATATAGGCTAATGCTTTTCTAAGGGCGACAAGCCTCACCCGTGTTAAACTTTTGTTAAAAATGTTGATTGAATGCTTTATATATATTATTATTAGTACCGCGTCTTACGCTAATGTGTAAGGTGAGTGCAAGATAAAATGAAGGACCTACAGTTTAACGTGGAATCCGAACCACGGTGGAGGTCTGGCATTCCACACATTCACAAGTTGTGATTAATACACGTACTTGTCAGAGGTAGAAGGAAGGGGTATGGTAATCAGATAAATCTGTGCCGGAACCGAGGATTGAACCCTGGACACCAGCACAGAAGTCCGACACCTTACCCCTAGATCATCAGCTCACACATTTATATATAAAAAACACACTTATTCGGAGATATAAATAACTTTTCATTGTGATTTCTTTCAGACTATTCGACCACACGTTCCATTGATAAAATTCCGCAAAGGCGGTCTCTCTGCCAGTGGTAAGTTGAATGAACTAGACCACATTTTTTGTGAACATAACAAAAAAAATTATTGCATTTGGTGCTCAGAAACTACAAGCAATTAACTAATGGAGTTTGTTGAGTGTAACTTTGGCCTTTTCTAATGTTTGAGAAGTTTCTGTCAGAAAAATCTAAAATTAGTGCGAACCAATTATACAGTAAATAATATATATATATATATATATATTTTTAGCACTGCCTCTCATTACCCATTTGTGTTATACACCTGTGTACTAATTACACTAATGTTTTGAAGATTAGGAAGGTTTAATTCAGAGGAAGTGCACCTGCATTTGCATGCAAGGAAAGTGGAAAACCATTTAAGAAAACAAACACCTCAGTGCACATGACCGAGATGAACCCTGATCTCCCTGTCTTCAGCAGTTGTAGTCTAACACGTGTTTTAATATATATTATTTGATAGGTACCCACTTTGGTGCTATACTGGTGTAAGGCGCCACTCTCGCATTAACTTGACCAGCAGTTCCCAAACGTTTTGAATGGCACACCATCATAACAATTATCTTAATTTGGAGTACCACCAAGATAATGCTGAAAATTTACTATTTTAGTACAATTTTAATGGTACCAGGGGATATAACAACACAGACCGCACCGTCTATCTGAGCTTGAATCAGTGTTGCCACCCTTCCAACCACTGTTTAAAAAACCTGGCTGTAAGATTTGATGAGGCCCAATCTTTTTACAACTTTAATTTGCTTGTTTTGTTTTGTTTGGCTTCTCATGGCGAATCACCAGGAATAATTTTACTTTCCAAAGTTTAGTAACCGCTGGTCTAGACTACCGATGATGGCCAGGTCGGTTTTAAAACTATGGTCAGGTGTAATAGGGGTGATTATATTTTTTTCTAAATAGTTTTCCATTCTCCCTTCACTCAAATTGGGTATGCATCCTCTGAATTTATCCTTCCTTATCCCTGATACTTTAGCGTAATTTAGTTCATAATTGTACAACCCCAAATGGGTAGTAAGATGCGGTGACAAAAACAATATCTATTTTTATAAAGCAATCAATCTTATTATATAAAGACATGCTGATTTTAATATTTGTCGGCTGTCTCAATTGTGAAGTAGCCACGCATGCTTCAGATCCTCGTGGGGGGACCACAGCATCTGGCCCAAGTTCCGGCGGTGGTCAGGCGTCCCAGAAGAGAGCAGGTACTGTGGTGAGAACTGTGGAAGAACACGAGCTTCCCTGGCGCTTACAAAGAAAGGATATCGATGAAGCTGAAATGGCATATATTAATGTAAGTCTTAAGGATAAATTACTTGTGTTGTTTACGATTGCATCAATGGCAACTTTTTACCTTAACTCTTGCTCAACCGGTAGCCTGTACATTTCATTCATTAGAGGTAGTTTAGGGGACACATAAGAGAACCTTCTGAACTACCGTTATTGTCAATTTTAAGGTGGTTTTCTTTGTAATAGAGAGTTTTTCTGCACAAAAGTAAAACAAAGGGTGTCCAGTGACCTGGAAAACAAGAACACATCAGTCATATATTTGGAATTTTTATTTATTCACTAAAAAAATATGTAACTAATCTTAATTCTCAAGGCCGTGATTTTTTTTAGCACCATGTTTTACTGCTCGTCAGGTTATATTAATAGGAAGTGTACCCACATTTGCATAGAGACAAAGAGAGAGAGAGTAAAACCATTTTGGAAAAATCTTCAGTACACCCGACTGAGATTTGAACCTCGATCTCCTCGTCATCGGTAGTCTTAGTGTACTGCAAGCGCAGAAGTTGGTTACATGTGATTTTCATGTAATCTTTCAACCCCTCTATCACATACATGTCTCTAGACAAAGTCGAGGCGTGGTTATGTACAGACAGTAGAATTCATTTACTCTATAGTAAGAAGAAACTAAAAGAGAATGTGTCTCGCAACAATTTTAAACTGTAATGGTGTAAGGACAATTTTTAATGCCTCAATATCTCAAAGAAATCTTTTTAATTTTAGGTTGGTGTTGACATGGGTTTCTTATTTTCCAGAGGGGTGGTCCAGAGTGAAGAATCGAGGGCGTACCTGTTAAATTAGTGAAGAATACACCCAATCATCTTTTCTGTGTGTACAAATATGTAAATATAGATATTTATTATTAAAAATATATTTTATATTCCTTGCAACACACTATAGTTTATTTTTAAAATGATTCCAAGGCTGAGTTTTAAGGGCTGTTATTTAAAAGCGACTTTTGGTTGAAGATTTATTGATAACATAATATAAGTATTATTTAATTGTCTTTTAACACAAAATCAACACCAAAATCATGAATAAAATAATAATCTAAAAAGTTGGACTGCATTTTATTTTTATAAAATATAAATTAATATCTTAATATATAACCCAACTATTAGATCAACTAAATATAAGAAAAATAAATATTTAATCATCAAAGACACCATAGGTCAGTCGGTAGTGTGTTTGTCCACTGAGATAAGGGTTCCGGGCTCGAATACCATTATCATTTATCATCATCATCAACTGTTTCCATCTGGTGGCTGGGTTTGTCTGCTAAAAGTTATTAATTAATAGCCGACAAGCTGAGTGTTGTGTTTATTCATCTACTTTAGTTTATAAGTTGTGTGCTGATGTTAAATCGGCTCAAAAAGTGCACGTAAATGTAAAAGAAAATTGTAGAACAATAAAGCACGAATAAAAGTTAAAACACTAAAAGTATAACACATACATTTCAATATTTGTAAATAAAATTAATCCTTGTTATTTAACTGTCATATCAGCTAGGCAGCTGCTGTCAGATACTTGGGGTGTAGTCACAATTTAAGACCGTCACGTCATATGAGCCTGTAAAAAAGGTTTAGTCTGTATTAGTAAAAGGAAGAGTTAGTTTGTGTAATATGAACACTGTGTGATATCTACCGCACTCAGAGGGATGACATTTTAAAAATTAGTAGCCCATATGCACCTCGAAACTGGAATTTTAATATTTTTAAAAAAAAATAAATAGAAGAAATAAAATAAGATCTTTATTTTCTGTCTGTATGAAGCAGAGAAAAGTGATGGTCACTACATTGCGTGGTAACCATGGGCAAAAATGAGTACTTCTTTTAATTTATTATATAAAAAATGGTGGAAAAATCTTTTTCTTTACAAAATGTGGTGACGTTTCCACACTACAGAATATATTAAAGTGTGCTGAAAAACAGTATAGCAAGCGGCGTAATTATATTAACTAACATACCGAGATTTAAGAAGCAATCTCATCACATGGCTAACACTCAAACCAGGGGTTGGGCTAACGTGGTATATTAACTTGAAAACAATGAATTTGTTTTAAGATATTAAAAAAAATAGTTATCTCCAAATGGGAAACAAAACTAGACCAGTGATCCGAATTTCATTAGTGTTGTGTGATGAAATCAGATAACCACACTTTGATGGTGCCTCTTATTTGAGCGTTGTTGTAAGAGATGTGCAAGTAGGCATTTTTCATTTCGAGTCGAGATTAAATAAACATGAGTTTTTTCTTTCTTTCAAGTTTGAGTTGCATAAATATTTCATGTTGAATCTGTATAATAGATCCATGGATAAACCATAAATACAAACTTTTTTAGAATGTTTTTTTTTTTGTGAAAAAAAATATACTCGCACATCTGAGAGAAATTATTGCGATTGTAAAAAAAAAAA